>PVJX010002614.1:0-124769 GCA_004027295.1 Dolichotis patagonum | reverse complement strand
ACACAAAGCAACGTGTATATATGCATGTGTATGTCAAATGACAATAAAATCTAAATATATTTCCTATTAACTTCCAGCCATGTCATAGGGAAAGAAAATACAGGCAATGTTACTTATTTTTTATAATTAGCACACCTTTATGTTATTAAATCAATATTTTAAGAAATTTTGCTAATTTTTTAGGAGAATAATCCTTAAAAACATGTTTTAAATCATTGTTATTTTGATGTCTTAATAACTGGTATTCAGAAAACAAAAAGGACTACTAAAGGCGGAAACTAGGCTAAATATCTGGGAAATAAAAACAGGAAGCTCAAGGAACTTGGCCGAAGACCAGTTGGAAAGAGAAGTTGGTTGAATAAATTATACCTGCATTTTAGCAGTGGGCAGTCATGCAGTAACCTTCCAGTGGCTGTGATTTTTTGTGCCCATGATGTAAAAAGAAAAGTCATGATTAAAATTTTGACATGCTATTGCAAGGGAAGTATAGCCAGGTGAGATTAGAAGAGCATTTTATTCAGCACATTAGGGCTACAGGAAAGGGTTGATATAAAAATCAAGTTTTCAAATTGACCTTTGAAGCAATGCTTTTTATTCACTCTGTAGGTAGTTTAATAATGTTTCATATCATTACACTGACCTCCCCCTGTTCATCTGCTCTAAGGCTTTTGTTTTTCTTTTCTTTTTTTTCCCTTTAACTCTTAACTCTACTTTCAAGCCATTTCTTGTGTCCCAAACTGTGCCTCATCCAAACACCTCTATGTCTTCTTTCCATATGCACTCCTGGGTTATAGAATAAAGAAGTACCAGAAATTGTAAATGAGCGGTTTTTGTTACATATCTCTGCTTTATTTTAAGATTAAATTCTGTGTACTTAACATGCATTTTAGGACTTATAATTAGTTAAAACAACAACAACAACACCCCCCAAAAAACCAAAAATCCAATCTGACACCTTCAGAGAAATGGTGTTCTTTTGAAGCCTTGCTTAAAACTTTCTATTTCTGCTGACCACAGCTGCTTCCCAAAGGGTTGTCTGTGACAGGCTGTAGTAGGTTGAGGTTTATGCTGCCAGGTAGCTCTATGCAGCCCCTAGAGTGTTGTGGTCTGACTTGGCTGCAGGTGACCTCTCAGTTATTCGCTGTCAACAGAGCTGCTGAGTTGCTGCCTGGCCCAGCTGTTTCTGGCTAAACCCTGGCCCCACCAAGGTTTTCCTGACATGAGTGAAGGCTCTGGAATCTTGGCCCTTGGAGCTGCTGGCCACGGGAGGGGACCACTCCCCAGGGCAGGGCTACGTTCTCCCAGGAGGAGTTAGAGCCCTCCTTTCGGTGGTTCTCCCCTCGCCTGGCAGAGTGCTGCCCCTGCCCAGCTGTCTCTTTCATCCAGAGGGTGTGACCACCGGGAGTTGTCCTTCCTGAGTTCTGGCCACTAAAATCTCATTAATTAGTATGATTACTATTCCCAGCCCATTATCTAGGATTGCAGACAACTTATCCAATCTAGATGGTCTATGTTTATTTTGCTTATAGAGGGAAAAAAAAGATCATGAGAGGAAAATTCAAGAAAGTTTGAGAGCACAGTCACTTTAGCAGGAATTTGCATTCCTTCAAAAAGTCATCAGTGCGTATGTTTGTATAATTTTATCACTAAAGGCAAGGATTCTCTGGTAGATACTGTGTTTTATTTGTTTTCCAATCTTGTCAGTATTGTATTTTTACTAATGTCTTGATTGAAGTCCTTTGAGGAAAAAAGCTCTTAGGAATACAGAGTTTTCATTTTTTTAATAATAAAAAAGCAGCACTATCAATGAAACACATACAGTTATAAAAATAATTTACCTCTAAAGGATGGGTGTGGTGGTGCACACCTGTAATCCTACCTACTTGAGATTTGAGGCCAGAGCAGACAGTTTAGAAAGATCTTGTATCCTGTCTCAAAATTTAAAAGAAGGGTTGAGAATATAGTGTAACTTGTACTCTGGCTTTAATCTTAGAACTGAAGTTTTAAAAAAAAAGTGTACACACAGCCCTCCCTGTGGGCAGAGTTATAAATTCTTCCACATCCTGTTGCAAGTTAATGAGTCAACCTTGCTTGAAAATTGTTATTCCCCCTCTTCTATTCTTCTCGTTTTCTTCACCTCAAAAGCACAGCCTCATCTTCCTTACCTGGTCTTTTCCTATAATCTAGGAACATGGTCAAACATTTTACCTCTGTTAACAGATTAGAGTGTTTCTTCAACCATAATTCACATTTTGATTCTAACTGTGACATTGCTGCTGAAGGGACTGAAATAGGAGAGCTCTTCAGGGTGGAGTAAGGGTCTCTGTGGTCACTTCTGCTGCATGCTGGCTGTGTCCTGCTCACTTGGAGAGGACAGATGTGCAGCTCACCTACTTACAGGGGCATTTGAAGTGAATCTGGGAAGACCGTATGGGGACGGGAGAGTCCAAGGGAGGCATGGTGGACACAGAGGCAGTGCTACAAGAGCAGGTACGACCATATGCAGGTACAACCAAACAGTGCCATGCAATGGTAGACATTCTGGAAGATAACTCATAGCAATAAAGCTAATTTTAACTAAATACTATTTTATATGTCAAAAATATATTATGATTACTTTTAGAACTATGCTTTTACCTTTGTGAAATGTATTAAGAGTATTAAAGTTCAACATTTGAACTTCTTAAAATTTGAAAATATTTTCATAATGACACTTATTCCCTATTTCATATTGACTTTCACTAAGTAGTATGCTGTTGTGAGGCATTTGCATAACATCTTTTGAAACTCATGACTCTATCCTTTGAATGATATGTACTCTCTAAAGTGAGCGTAGTGGATTCATATTTTGTTTGCTGGTACATCCAGAGCTTGGGACATTCTCTTTTACAGGGTGCCTTCCTGCTTTTGATTTGTAGTCTCTAAGGCTTAGGATTTTTTTGCATCAGGAGGAAGAGGCAGCCTAAGTGGTGCCTGTAAAGTTAGAAGAAGGAAGAGATTAACACGAGATGAATTAATGTTTGTGTCGGCTTTTAAGGGACTGGAATGTTCCTCCAAATTGAGGATGTTTTCTTTGTTTCTGGCTCACAACTTCCTAGTTTTCCAAGGGTAGGAAAACTTTATTCTTTTCTCTGTCACTGGAGGGCTTTTTTTTTTTTTTAATTTCCCGTAAAGCAAGTAAAGTGCTTTCTCCTTATCAGTAGCCTTTCTTTTCCTGTTCCGTTAACAACAGAACAATACAGGAATTTAATAATGTTAAAAACTGATACTTCTCTTTTTAAATATGTCCACGTTTTTGTCTGTACAATCCAGGTTTTACAGATACAGAAAAAAGCTATGTGTCAGAATAAGTTACTGCAGTATCACATTCTTGTTGGGTTTATCTTCCCTTTCATCTAGTTTAGAAAATGAAATAAAGATTTTTGTCTCTGCAAAATCAAAATGTGTCTCCATGTTCTGTTGGTAGAATTCCTGAAAATTAGGAAGATCCATAAGAACATGGGTTGACCCCCACAGAAAGGTATTTTAAAGGTGAAGAACACATTCTGACCTTGTTTATGATTTACATTACATTAAAAGATGGTTATTTACTGTTTCCCTGCTTGGCAAAAGAAAAAACAAGTCCAGTCTGCCTCACAGGGCTTTGGTAAATATCAGAGGTGTGTTTTTGCAACAGTGGACATAAAAGGATGTTGTTTCAGTGTTTTGCTGTACTTCGTGTCCGTGGCAGAAGGACATGAAAAGCACTCCTGAGAGTGTCCTTGAAGGGAGCTGGTGGCATGTGGCATGGTGGCCCTGCTGTGGCCTCAGGGCATCTCGCTCATAAAACATTTAAAGTGATGTTTTTCTCTGTGGTAGAAGGGAAATACAGCATTATTCCATTTGTATGTTCCACTGCCCTTCGGCATTCTCCTTGCTGACCACAGTAGAGCCTTCTCTGTGAACCCTGAACGAGCCCCACTTGTCTGTCGGTCAGGAAGTGCTCAAATGAAATTATGCTGCGGTTAGGGGTTTTACCTATTGGGACATGGAGCTCTGAATAATGTTACCTACATACTCTGATGCCTCTCAGCCAGGCTTCATGTCTGCCTAAGTGCAAACCTCCTGACAGCCTTGTCTCCCAGGGACCTTTGTATATATCTAAGACTAAATAAACCCCTTTGGTCAGGAGAAGGGATCCTAAATGAATCTATAATAGTGAGTGCACAAGTGTGTAGGAAATAGGGTTTTTTAAAATACATACATCACATGTGCAGTTGTGTATTCTGTGCCCAAAAGCATTGCACACACATGTCCCATATTCATGTGTGAATCTGTATGGCTGTGTGTATATAAACACATACAAGCACGTGGTGACACAATAAGTAATACGTAGAGATCAGTGCAAACATGACTGTTTTTGTCTTCCCTAATACATGTCTATGTATCTCCAATATGACATTGCTGATAATGGCATTACGTGTGATGGTTAAGGACTTCCTGAAAATTTTGCTGTTGTTTGATGGTGGAAGTTGGTGATAGGGCCCACGCGGTGACCATATATATACATTCCAGTGGTTCTTTTTAAGAATTAGTGTCATATCCTACACTCTATAAACTGCCTGTAGAGAAGGCTATGGCTTTTCAAGTAAATATTATTCAGACTCCTTCCACTTTCATTTCCCTTATCACTGTGAGGACTACACCCAAGTTTGCTATTAAACTGTGTTGTCTATCTGCTTCCCACACACCAGTGAAGCTGGTCCTACTGAGCAGCAAAGGAAATAGGAGAGATAAAGTGGAACACTGTCTTCCTTTTGTTGACATTTAAGGAGCTGCAAGTCAGAAAGCTTGTCTCCTCTGGAGAGTCGAGAGTTTGTACGGGTCATGATTAGATGGTATGTTCGTTAGCACCCATGATGACTCCCAACAGAATTATTTCAGACATTCCAGCAAATAATCCAGAATTCTGATAAACAAAAAGGGAGTGGCTGTTAATTTAGAAAGTGTTTGCTTCAGTTTCTCTACATGGAGGAGAATCCTGGGGACAAAGGTAATGCAAGATAACAGGCTGCAGGTGTCCAGAACGACTGAGTTGAAGCCTCTCCACGCTCCCCTAAATGGCCATATTTGACCACCCAAAACTCTGCAGTAGTGTTTCAGGTTGTGTTTTTCCTGTTCTTTTATTGAAGTGTTTGCCACATCTTGGCATTGTACCACTATTCAGTTCAGAGACATTTACAAAAAATTACATACTAATTTTGATACTTTGCATTCATGTTGTCTATTCCTTAATCATATTAACCTTTCCATCCAGACTTTTGCCATATCTCTAAAAAATTCCTTTTGTTTCAAGTTTATTTGGAAAACTTTGATATGAGTCATGTCATCTCACAGGGTGGCCCATTTGGTAACTGTTTGTTTAACAAAATTGGTTTTGGTGTATTTCCTATTGACTGAGATACAGTTTTCTATTATGAGACTACATACTGCATGTCTCATAAACCTAACAGGAAGTACCACTTGAGAAGTGAAATACAGTGATTATAATTCAAGTTATTTATTAATATCTGTAGCATCAAAGATAAGTGAATGTCCCCAGAAAAATTATTATAAAATTAGAATACGTAGACACACGGAGGGGTTAGAAGTTGTAATGTGAAATGAGCTTAACAATGACTGTATTCACTCGCTGGTATTTTGGAGAGACTCAGGCTGTCAGGAGAACGAACCTATCTATATTAATGTAAAGCACCAGGAATTTAAATAAATCATGTTTGAATGCGGTACCTGGGATTTTCCTTGAATACTGCTGAGTAAATTCCACTTGTTAAATGTCAATTAAATATGTGTCACTGTAAACCGATAGGGCCACAAAAATAACCACATATGGCTTTAAAATATTTAAGCCCTTTAATATTCTTTTGACCTTCAGTTAAAGGACATAGTGTCATTGCAGAGGAAATGCCTCAAATTCTAGCATCTGGGTTTGTTTCTTTATACTTTTTTGGCACTGTTACAACAGTAGGGCTTTTCTTTCCTTGAATTTTTTTTCACAGTACAGTCAACATAAGTGGGAAGGGACAATCATGGAGCCAAAAGCAATATGTTCCTGCTCTCGGCAGTGTAGCAGGGCCCAGTTGAATGGCTTGTTGTTTGAGAAGGAGCCTAGAACCAGAGAGCAAACAAACAGAATCCCACACAAACACAATTTTTGTGTAAAATTAGAAACCACACATGTGCACATAAATATATTTATGTGTACTCAAAACTTAATGCAGTGAATGTGCTCTTATTTTGCACCTGTTGGGCCTTTGTCGGTATGCTTGGACTGTTTCATTTCTATGTAGTTGTTGGGGTCTTCACCTGGATATTTCAGCTGTTTGAAGATGTCTCTTTAACAGTTTCTTTGGTAACTGAGAAAATAACAGTTTAATTAAAGTGCTCTTAAGTGCATGTATTTTGAAAAGAATACCTTATTTCATTCACTTATTACTAGTGAAAGGTCTCAAACTTTAGAGACGAAGCAGTGTAATCTGATTTTCCATTGAAATACTCATCAAAACAGTAAACTAGAGACATCCTCACGGTTTCCTAGCTTTACAGGTAATGAATTTGTTTTCATGTATGTAGTTTCCTCTGGATTTTAAATAGTTTGAAGGGAGGTCGTTTGGACAGCGTGGGCCTCTTTTGACCTCACACTGTTCTCAGGAATCACTGCTGCCTTCTTAGCAGTGCTTGTGGGCCATTTGTATTGTTCTGACATGAAAAGTTAGGAAGTAGTACTATCAGGAATGAATGTTTGTGCATTTAAAACTAAAAGCAGTTCTCAAAAGTACTCTTAAACGTTGTTTTCCCAAAGTGACTGCCTCAGAAAAGCTTTTTTGGTCCAAAGTTTTTATATGTTTATTCTGGATAGTTGCGAAAAGGGTAACCATCTCCCCTTAGCAGACGGCCCTTATATAGTTTCCCTAATTTGTTCCTTCATTTGTTCATTTATTGATTCATTCATTCCTTCTTCAAGTAATTATTGTCTAGGGCAACTCCTCTGCCCTAGACATTGTGCTAGATTTGGGGTGAATGTGACAAGATTTTGGTCTTCCTAAGCTTTCCATTTTCTAGAACATAAAATTTTAAAACTGCTGTTGACTTACAAGGTGCTGAGATTGAAATAGGATGGTGTGAGAAGGCCTTTCTGATGAGATAATCAGATAATGAGGAAGGACACTCTAGGCAGAATGAACCGCAAGTTCAGTGACCCCAGTGTGGGAGCAGGTTTCATGTACTGGGGTAGTGGGGTAGTTTGGTGTGGTTGTGGTGTATTGTGTTGAGTGAGGGGTGACAAGGTGGTAGGAGAGAAACTTGGAGAAATAGGGAAGGACTCTATAATTAAAGTTTGGATTTTATGCCCAGTGTGCTGGGAATCATGAAGTTTTAAAGTTCAAGATACTCTTTTAAAGAATATCAACTCTCTGTGCTCGGCCTGAGGGGTGGTGGATATTAGCTGGAGGCTACAGAGAAATCAGAGGGATTCCTTGGGACACTAAAGTGAAGCTAAAATATAGTGCTCTGTGACCACAAAAGGTGGTGGCAGAAAAGGGAGAGGAGGGAGTGGATTCAGTGTGTCATTTGAACATGCAGTTAAAAGGGCTCAGATAATTAGATTTGGGGTTTAGGTTAAAGATAGATTCCAGAATGTCCTCAACCCTAGGTCTCTGGATTGAGCTATAGGTGCCATTTCCCAAGAGGGAAGACTGGGGAATGCCTGAGTAGAGTCAAAACGACCCTTTGACTGCGAGTGTTCCAAGGTAAAAATGATTTCAAGTTCTTGTCTTCATATGGTGATGATGTTTGGAAGGTTAGTCATTAACATGTTTCACTGTCTGGAGCCCATGATTAAAATTGCCAAGATTCCAGGAAGGTGACTCTTAGTTCCAGTTGCTTGGCTTTGTCTTCTGATAAAATCGGAATCTCCTACCTTTTCCAAAAGAAGCCTTGTTTTTCTCCTGACCTTTGAAGACTACTTCTGTTTTTCCCCAGGGATATCAGCAAAACTCATACCCAATTTGCTTGACTTTCCTTTAAATTTATTCACAGATTCCTTCTGTAAGTTTTTGACAGCACACATCTACTATTTTAGGCATGATTATTCTTACACTCACATCCCAGAGGGACCGGGGCCAGCTGAGGGAAGTGTGTGCTGCCTGTCATGCACACTACAGGGCAGGCGAAGAATCTCCATTCTGGCCCTGCCGTCCTCTCTAGCTGAAGGTGTGTGCTTGAACATGGTAGGACCTTATTGCATTGTCTGTGTGCCTGTGACCCCTAAAAATAGCGACAGTGCCTGCCAAATTAATAAGTGGATGAAAAAATAGTGGACCAAAACTAAATTATAAAAGCACTCATAAGACCCTGTGACCATTGTAAACTGTTGCAGGCTTGCAAGGAGAGAAGTGGCATATGGAGTGAAGAATCAAACGTTCTGTTTCTGTAGTTGAGAACAATTAATAAAGAAGTGCTATAAGCAGATTATCAGAAAGTTCACAATTTAGAAGCACTTGAGGGCTATGATCAAGAATGTTAATTATCTCTGACTTGATAAAGAAAAAAGTGTGTAATTATTAAAAATGACCAGATAGCCGAAAACACAATCCGAACTCCTACGTAACATCTTGTCTTCTGAATGCTAGAGGCATCATAGGTTTTCTATGTTTGACCTGTGTTTGGTTTTGGTTATGTCTCATTTTATTTGAACTCAGGCTTTTGGCCCTGGTCACACATCTTTTCAGTATTTTTATTGCCAATGTTTTAGATGCAGAGGGAAAATCATATTCACTGTATACAGTTGGAAGAAGCCCTGGCATGGATCCTCCAGAAACCTAAGAGAGAAATTATTAGGCGAATCCAGACCAGTAGCTGACTGGCTCCGATTCTGTCTCCCATGAGCATTCCTGATTAATGGGAGAATCTGTTCTGTAGTCAAAAAGCCTGTTTGCTGAGCCCAGTCTGTCCTGGCTTCAGAGCGTGACCAGCTGTGCAGCTAAGCCACTGCCAGGACTGTTTCTCATTTCGCTCCTCAGCAGGCCAGAGGTGGTGAACAGGAACCAAAAAGTGGGAAAAGCTTCCAGATCAATGGAGTAATCTCCGCTGATAACAAAGACACTGGAGTCAGAGTCCCTTTGCTCCCAGTGATACTGGGTCCTCCTCAAAAGCCTGTCATCTACTGTGTAGATGTTTCAATTCTTCCTTTATTCTTTTTGCTCTTGATTTTTATCCAGACCACTTAGCTTCCATGTCTGTAGAGATTAGTTTGCTCCATAACTTTTCCTGACATTCCTCCGTTCACTCCTCTTCTCTCCTCCCTTGCTGTCTTTTCCACCATACTTCTAATTTCTGTTCCTCCCTTTTTATCACTCATTTTTCCATTTTCCCCTGAAGTAGCCACATACGCTGGCCTGTTTCTAGCAGTAACAATCCACCTGCATTTTACCAACCTAAAATATTTGCCAATGTAACAAAGGTAATAGAGTTTATGGCAGTGTTGGTAACTTGAAATGATAAAATATTACCATAGCAGAACATGTGTATTTAACTTCCTGTTCCTTTTTAAATCTTACTGCAGACTCAAATCTCTCTTATTTTAGAGGCTTCTATGTAGGTAGTTAGAATTTGGGATCCTTATAGGGTCTTTAAAGCTAACGCAAACTATCGTCACTGCATCTGGGATAACTTAAAAACAGTAATACAGACTGTTTTTAATAAACTGACAACAAGTAAACTCTAACCAAAGATCTCAATCCATTAAAAATTCAGCTGTCCAATAATAAATAAGTTAAGGCCCTAACTCAAGATGTTTCCAGTTCTTGGGAACACAAGTATTAAAAGATACTCACTAGAATAAAAAGTAGAATGAAAGCACTTTGATATTGCAGAGGTACAAGAAAAAGGTCACAAGAATGTTTAGAAAGGAATCACATTCTGACTGAAAAAATCAGGGATGACTTTCCTTCCTAGAGGAGATAACATTTTATTTGAACCTTAAACAGACAGGAGGATTTCCTGAGGTGGAGAAGGATAAGGGACCTTCCAGACCAAGAGGAAGGTGGTGGTGGGTGGAGAATTGTGTGGACCTTCAGAGTTCTCACCTTGGTGTGGGTGAGTGCCTTCCCCTCTGCTTCACCTCCTCTTCCCTCTCCTCCCCTCCGTTCCTCTCCTCTCCGTGGGATGGGGCCTAGGGCCTTGTGCATGCTAAGCATTGCTCTGCCACCGCGGTACACTGCCAGTACACTACTATACTTTAAAGAAGATTATAGTGAAACGACGAGTTAGATTGTAGTCTGCAGGCAAAAGTGAGGTGTCAAGAAAGAGTGTGTTTTTAATTTACGTTAAAAATTTGACCAGAGAGGGAGAGGCAGGACACCAAGCTGGAGTGCAGGGCCCCACGTGGCACTGCAGATTTTTCTTGGGTCTTGCTTTCTCGGCTTCCCGTGTTTCAGCTCTTGTTCTGCCATGCAGTGAAGTGCCAAGGTCGGATAAAGCCACTAAGCCAAGGACTCAGTCCCAGAGGTAAGGGAAAACTGCCTTCAATCACTAGAAAGTCCCAGCCACAGATTGCTACATGTCTGCCAGTGGACTTCAGAAAACAAAGGTGTGATTGTCTTCCCTGAAAGTTTTGTTTCCTTTAGGTCTCCATGGACCCTGAGCGGGTTGTTACGCCTTTAGCAGTCTTCTTGCCTTCTGGGTTAGAAATGAGGAGCTGGTCCTGACCACAGAGTCTCTATTGCTTAAAACCAGGCTCCATCACTTCTATTTCTTCTCTCTCATCTTTCCCCACCCTGTTTCTCTTCTCCTCATCTGCTGTAATTATTAGTCTGGTTATGCAAACATTAGCCCTCTGATAAATGGATGTTGCTAATTCAGTACTAGCATGTTTAAAGAAATTTTATAACAATTCAGGAAAAAAGCTGAATGGCCTATAGGCTTCATATCCACGAGGAAGGTCCACAATGTAAAGCTAAAGTTCTGGTCATAAAAAAAAGATTGTGATTATTATGACAGCATGGCGATTTTGCTGAGAGAGGACTTGTTGACTCTCGAGCAAAACTAACATGTATGTTTCTTTCATAACTTTTTCCTTTTGGTTTACATTTAGTACTTCTTTGGGCACTTGCAGTTGATGTGAGGGAAGCTCATGATTCAGTAAAAACGACAGCTCTTTGAAGTACTGAACTTGTGTTGGTAGAGTCTACTGTTTGCATTATTAACATGAATACATTTTGTTGCTTAAAATAGCTTCATTGATATCTCGGCATAGATACTGGCAACTTGTTAAGGCTTCTCCCAGTCCATTCACGTTTCATATTCTTGATAATGGGCGAGGTTCTTGATACATATGTCTTACCTATCATGTCATATAGACTAAATGCACTGATTTTAAGGACATTTTGTAACAAGGGGACTAGCATTTTAAATATTAACCTTATTATTGTTCCAATTTACACTAGAGTCTGAGCATTGTGTTTTATTTTATTTTTTTTTTTCCGGGGCCAATTACTATTTTAAAATAAGAATGCACAAGTAAATAAAGATGGCTTTGGAAATGATTCTTACATAATTGCTACGTGCAGCCTGCCTGCCACGTACCCCTGGCATGTGATTATATAGAATGGTTATTTTCAGTGGTCAGATTAAGAAACAAGGACAGTAAATAAATAATGTTAATTTAGACCAAATTGGTGGCATTAAAGCCTCATGATGAGGTTTTCTTTGTTCTGCTGACTTTATAACTTGGAAATCTCATTTAGTTCTCTCTTCATTTTAAACATTAGTCACTTATGCTTTTTATTTTCTTTTACTGCTTCTGGTCTTTGTGTTTATCTGAGTCTCTGATGCGTACAGATTTATTCTCTCTAGCTCCTCCTTTCTCCATCCTGCATCTTCTCTTTCAGGTCTTTCCATGTTGAGATGTTCTCTAGGCTGACAACAATGTTCGGTTCATTTATTTAAAAACACACCTTGGGGCAGCGGCATAGCTTGTATAGCACACAGGAGACCCCTGGCTTCAGTCCCCACCACCAAAAAAGCAAACAAAAGAGAAAAGAACAGACCTATTTCTGAGATTGAAAATAAGGTATAATAACTATCACTTCTAGCATGCTTGTCATGTACCAAACATCACGGACACCTTATGTGGATTATTTTAATATTCACAAGAATCCTATGCAGGGGCCAATGAACTTTCCCAAGGGTTCACAGCCAGGTAGGACATGGTCTTGTTCTGGATTTTGTGGTCATAGATAGTTTTTTGTTGTTGTTTTGTTTTTGTTTGTTTTGTTTTGTTCTAACTATTCATTTTGTCAAAATTTCATGATCAGCAATGATGTCACAGTCACCATGCAGACATAGATCTACTAGAAGTGTAACAAAGACCCCTCCGCATGCATGTGATACTTTGCAGGTATCATTTGGAAATATTTTCTTCGTAGTCGTGCATGCCAGTGCCTGGCTTTTCTCAGAAGCCAGCGAGTCCTTACCTCTAGCAGGTGGTGGAGACGGTGACCTTACCATGTTTCCCTTCTGTGCTGCTTTATCCATGGAACAAGTCTGGAAGCCCTGTGGTGTTTGATGTCAGTAACTGAGAGCAGTTACACGATCAGCTTAGAGGAAACTTTACTGCCATAGCATTGTAAAAACCAGTATTTTCATGGATTCTTTTGATCCTTAGAACTACATACCTACTGTAAAATTAAATCCAAAGTCATAAACAGAAACTTAATTTCATCATGTATATTCTTAACTCATAAAATTAAAACATTTTTAAAAGTTTTTATAAACTTTAAATGCAGTCATGTTTTTCCTAATTAAATTTTTTTTTTCCTGGAGAGACTGAGCATTCAAGTGGCACTATAAAGAGATATTTGAATGTTGTTGAAAAGCTGTAATCAATGCTGCTTACAATTACTTGCTTTTGTTAATAACTATTGAAATTAACCGTCATGAAGCAAATAACATGCTTCTTAATGCAGTTAGTTTCAGAACCATTTTATTAGTCATTTTTCTCATCACAAGATGACTAGACAGATAGCTAGTTTTTAATTTTTATTTTAAACCTGTTCTTTCTTTCTTTCTTTTATTTGGAAAAATAATTAAAAAGTATTCACATTTCAGTGAAACTGTGTTGCCCAGCTTAGGGAAAGGGAATTACCAACTGGCAAACAGAAAGTTTAAAAAATAAAACATGCTCTTGAAATTCATAGATGTGTTGGCCAGTTTTCCATCACTATAATTAAATACCTGAGAGAATCAGTTTATGAAGAGAAAAAGTTTATTTTGGCCCACAAGATGAAAGTTCCAGGCCATGATCAGTTGGCCCTGTTGCTTTGGTCCTGTGGTGCAGCCGAATGTGGTGGTGGGCACACAGGGCATAGCTAAATGCTCACCTCCTGGGAGGAAGCAGGAGAGAGGCATCGTGGGATGGAGTCGCTTCCAGTGACCTGGAAGGGTCTGCCTCGCAAGGCCAGAAACTTCTGATAGCATCGCTCCAGGACCAGGCGTTCCACACAGTGACTCTGGGAAATGATCCAAACTATCAAATGTGGGGCCTTTTTGGAATAAATCCAAAACAGATTTTAAAATCTAGAAGATGTTTTTCTTGTACTGGTGAAGCTACCCTTTCGTAAAGAATGAATATTTGTTTGTTCCTTCCTTCCTCTCACCCTTCCTTCTATTTTTGTTTGTTTGTTTTGTTTTTGTTTTTAACTGCCTACAGTATTTGTAGCACTTTTCTTTTGAGTGCCTTTGGAAGTTGGATTTTTATTTTGGCTCATCTCAATGCCCTGGCATAAAAAGTCATATCTGATTAATAAACATAGGTAAGCAATGTGGGGAATTGTATTCTTACTACAAGATAAGCTTGAATTATTAGGCACTGAGAGAGATTTTATTGTGTATCTTATGAACTGCTTTTAAAAGAAAATGCCAAAGGGAACATTACAGACACATGGTGAGAAATGATGGAATTGAAATAGATGTATAGCTTCCTAAGGTGACTTTGAAGAACAATATGTGAGGATATACCTGTACTAGTTAATGGAAGTTTCCACTAATAGAAGGTGACAGGATAAACCTTTTATTTCCCTCTATAGTGGAATAGTTTTACATGCCATTCAGACTCCTAAATATCCAAAATTGGTATTATGACAGCCATTTAGTCTGAGAAGCTTCACTGTCAGTAACTGACCGTGTTTGTTCTGTAAGTGACTTTACTCCCTCGCCTTCCTAAGACCTGACACCAATTTAGGTAGTAGTTTACCACTGCAGGAAGGAGGGACCTCTGCTTCTTGAAGATACTGTGATGTGAAGGTTTTGATTTGTCAGTTTCGTTCCCTGAGATAAAAAAATTTTGATAATGTGGCTCAAGTCAGTTCATAAATTAAATGTTTCCACATTATTGGTGTTCTATCTTACTCCTATCATGTTTCATTGCTATACTATGAATACTATGGAAATGGTGACATATTCTTGTCACCATATGATGCTGCTTAAGTAGAAGTGGTTGTAAAGATTTGTTCTTAGTTATAGTCTGTTGTCTTTCATATCTTGCTTCCTCAGTTCCTTGCTACAGTGCATTATCCAGCCTCAGCCATTTTTGCTTTCTTGCAGATGAGATTTTAAGAGTCATAGCAGTAGATGTAGTAAATACAAAATATTGTGTGTGTGTGTGTGTGTGTGTGTGTGTGTGTTTGAGACAGTGCTTCACTGTGCAGTTCAGGTTGGCCTTGAACTTGGAGCAATCCTCTTGCCTCAGCCTCCTGAGTTCTGGGATTATAGACATGTGACACTACCCCTGGCTGTAAATATAGTAAATACAATATTTAGAGTGCTTGGGAAGGAAAAGAATTACCTGAATATTGTATTTTACAACTTTGAAGGCTCCTCTAATTGTCTAAATCTGAGATTCTGAGATACTTTATAATTCATTTTGATTTATTATAGAGTGCTTTTAAAATTGCAGATTTAGGCAGTTTCCAGCACTGATTGGAGCCTTTCCCAGTAATTGGTAAATAGTACATACGTGGGGGACCCTTAGGCACAGTCAGCGAGGCCTTGGGAAGCCACCTGGCCACTTCAGGCTTTTGGTAGAACATGCTTTTATCGATTTAAAATAATTACCATGCTGGAGACCTTTTTAAAAAATCATAAAGTTAATTACACTTTAAGACACACCCTCTCCTCTGCTGCTTAAGCCCTGTGTCAATTTTACAGCATTCCTTTGTTAACAAAATCAATCTGAAGTACGGTAACAGTAATGTGCAATTCATTATGTGCAGACATTTCTAGAGTGGGATGATAATAATATGTACACAGTTGTTAAAACGTTCGGGCCTTCTGTGATGATTGTATAGCCAGGATAGGAAGGCTTTGTGAAGTTGGTACATTTTTGCATGCTTTGAATTGGTGCTCTGTGATTACTGTACTAAATTATTTGAGTTCTTTGCCCTTGTATCATTTGATTCTTACAGTTTACATTGTTGACTTAGTTTTCTAGCATAAGAAAGATCCTAGAATTTTTTGTAAATATTTAAAGTCAGTAGCAAATGATAAATTAATTATAGCTAACAATAGAGACTTACTTGTGTGCTAGGTACAGTATTCTAAGAAACACAGCAAGCTAATAGAGACTTCATTATCCTCCTTTACACATGAAGTTACCGAGACTAGGAAAAGTTACCACTTACACTCTAAGCGGCAGAGAGAATGAGAGAGACTGAGAGTAGTAAAGGATTTAACAGCTGATTAGCTGTCTGCTGTGGTCTAGGTATTAAGCTGTGGAAAAACAAAAATGCACAAGACTCGGGTCCAATCTACATGGAAATCACTTTGGTCATGGCTTGCCATGACATAACTATAAATAATTAGTGATTCAGTCTGTGTATGATATAAAATAGACACATGTTCAGTGTTTGGAAGAAATAGACTGAAGAAATCAGACCTTTAGCTAAAGATAAAGGCATATGCTGTGCTTCACAAGGAAGGTGGCTTTGCCTTGAAGAGGAGGACTGCAAAACTCTTGGTGGTTAGGGCCCATGTCTGCTCAACATTGTGTCTCCAGATCCACTAGCAGAGTGCCCAGGGTGTCTTGAATGCTGCGTGGGACAGCAGTGGCAGTCTGAGCCCCTGGATGAGTATTGTAGGGGGTGAACCTAACTAAAACGCAGACCTCTGAAGCTATGTTATGTTCTTCTGTGGGGTCAGAGGATGCGTAAGGGTGTGACCAGTTGCCACATCACACATCACTCCTTTTACTTAGACCCTGTTTCCTACATTGTCTCTACTGTCAGTACCCTCACTATACGTAGTTTAAATCTTACTCGTATTTCAATACCCTGATAAAAAGTTTCACTTCCTCGCTGAAGCTTTCTCTGTAGCTGCCATATGCATCAGTCTCTTCTCTCCTTTACAGTCACAGTCTCTGTTGGTCAGTGGCTCATGGTGGCAGAGGTTTCAGGTCATGTTTGGCTGGCCTCATGGCCGGAGTCATGATAGGACAGAGATGGTCAGCTTATGGTAGCCGGGAGGCAGCACAAGAGAACAGTGCCACAGAGAAAGGGTTAAGGGACCAGATGTAACGCCAAAGCCACGCCTCTGGGTCCCTCTCTGAAACACCCGGATGTGTCCTCCGTCAGTCCCTTGGACCACTCTCCAGTCAAGTTGACAAAATCAGGCTTACCTGTCACACAGCCATTTTTGTCTTTGCCATTTGTGCCATTTGATAATACAGCACCTTAACTCACCTCTTTATTACTATGTCGTATTGTTATTTAACTTTTCCTATATTGTTCTCAGATTCTCGGAGCATAGAGAACCTTAGAATTCCTGTGCTAGCCTTTCCATTGATAAAGCAAGAAGTAAAGCCCTTAAAAGTTAAAAGAACTGTACAGAAATCCCATGAGCTATTTCTGACAAACCCAGAGTCCCATCCATGCAGGCCCAGGCCATGTGAACCAGTGCCCCTGCGCCTGGCCCTCTTGGCCTCAGCGGTGAGTGTGTTGGGGTGAAGAGCTGCATTGTACTCACTGTGGGCCAGGGAGCTGCTCAGGAACACGTGTAGATGAAGGAATGAACACCACACAGGAGCTCTGAGCAATACGAAGACAGTGTGGTTCTTAGCGTTAGGGGATTAGACATCCGAAGAGTACGACTGCAACTGTTAGGTGCACTCATTCAGAAATAGTAAAAGACCAAAGCTAGGCAGAATTTTCCTGTTAAAACTTTCACCAGGAATACTGAAAAGGGTGAGGTTTTTGATGCATTACTTACAACTCATTTGAAAAACTCAGTTGGCTTATATTTCTGACAGGTTAAACTTGGATTTCCTATTTTAAATCAAGTTTAGAATTTAGGTTATTTTCCAATATAAAATATCATATCCTTAATTTAATAATTTTTTTTCATGATGACATAATTAAGGATGGCAATTACATTCCATAGTGCCCTGGAATTGCTAATTGAGCAGTGCTTCTCTGGTTCAGAAGGAGGCTTACTGTTGACACAGTTATCACCCAGGTTCTCCCCAGAGGCTTGGAGGAGGTGGAGTCCTCAGTGTATACTTTAGTTGGTAGAAGACTTAGTTATTAGGGTTTTACTAAATACAAACAAGCATAATTTATA
Organism: Dolichotis patagonum; assembly: GCA_004027295.1. NCBI lineage: Eukaryota > Metazoa > Chordata > Mammalia > Rodentia > Caviidae > Dolichotis > Dolichotis patagonum. Next base: position 107,120 of record PVJX010002614.1, on the reverse strand, counting down.
CAAGATTTGTTATACTGAAAACGAGACAGCAGAGCCTTGCTATTCATTGGTTTAACACTCACAAATTCAGTTTTTCTTGAACAGTGACCCAGTAGGTCCATGTTGTAGCCATTCGTAGTTTGAACCAGGTGTGCTTTGAAGCACCCATACAGGACCAGGCCACTCAAACACTGGCAGCCCTATTGCCCAATTGTTTCTAGCTCATTTTACCATGTAGGTAAGAAGTCAAGAACTGGTCAAAAACTTTAAAAAGAAAGTCAGCTTCTGGGGTTAGCAATGGTAGTGAAACAGAATAATGAAGTTCTAGAGAGTGGTGGCTCTTTACCAGGAGACACAAATCTGGGACATGTTAAAACGTTGTTTGCTTGTTTTGGGCAGTAAATTGAGTCGCTGAAATGCATGTATTGTACAGAATTGAGAGAATTCCTGGAAATGCCTCATTGAGTGGACTGGCCAGTATAAAATTGTGCTTTCTGGGAAATTGTAATCTGTGGCACAGAGCACCATTAGGGAGTTTGTGGAGACCTTGGGACTTACCCTTGTGGAAATCCCAAGTCTGCTCAGCACATGTCCTTGGTTATTTTTGTTGTTGTTTTTTTAATAGGCCCAGTAATACATTTGCAGAATAGCTTTTTTGAATGCAAGCATTTAGTCTTAAAGGTCAGCTCAGATGTTTCAAACTTCTTGTATAAGGCTTCAAGATCACATAAAATCCTTGTGTGTATCAGTAGTCATTGGTATCAAACATTGTGTATGCCTTTAAGGAAGTAGACCTGGCTGATAGGACTGTTACGGGGTCCACTTTTCCTCAGGTGAACTGTCCTGACTAGGGAGACAGTGAAAATCTGTGGTCTTCAGTTAGGACTAGGAATTGGGAAAGTGGGTCCAGGAGCTGTGACACTGGACAGTCAGACAGGAAAGGTGGCTTCTTAGTCTGATGTTAAGAAAATTCCTAGAATAAAAATTCACATGTAACCGTCCACTAAGCTTAAGGAACCCTGCAGGGCAGGGTTACCCTCTGCCTCGTTCGTACCTGCTTCTCCTGTGAAGATCCTGGGTGTAACTGGTGGTGGTGCTTGTTATGGTAGTCATACTGCGCCCACTTTGTGCTCTCACTTTGTGCAGGACCCTCACAGCGAGCTGTGTCTCCAGCCCACTTGTAATTGTAAATTTTGAGGGGTCTCACTGAGTTTCCCAGGTTGGGCAGTCCTCCTCCCTCCGCCTCCCAGAGTACTAACTTTGCACTTTTCATTTTCGAGGCAAATTTTTCTACTCTGAATTATAGTATGGACAAAGGATAGCCTTAACATCAACCTTGGACTTTAAAAAGGCTGGAGGATAGCTGCGACTTGAAGACAGGAAAATGAAGAGGAGAAAACACGAGAAACAGAGCAGGCAGGATCTGCCTTCCTCGTTTGCTGGACCAGATAGAAGACTGGCCAGGGAGAAGCACACACCTAGTATCAGGGCAGAGTCTCTCAGCCATCTCTGTGATCAGAGGTCCACAGACCTCAGGCTCACCACAAGCCAGGAGCGTAGAAGGACAGAGCAGCAGCCATGGGATGCAATGGATGTTACAAACAGAAGGGCAGACTGGCCTTGAATTCAGTATGTGTGTAGCTCAGGCTAAGCTCGGACTTGTGGCAATCCTCCTGCCTCATCCTTCCGAGTGCTGGAATTATAGGAGCGCACCACCCTACGCAGCACAGAAGGGCTTTCAGAAGTGGAGTCCACACCAAACCAAGGTCCTGGGAGCGGACATCCATCTTCTTCCATCCTGAATGCTGAAGGGCCTCTATCTAGTCTTGCCAGCCCCTCCAGGCTTAGAGTTAGTTTCTACTTTGCTCTGACTTTGTTCTGAAGGGGATTGGGAAACTGATGGAGGACTAAACTTCCTGTGGACAAGATGGTTCCAGAGCAGTCCTGTGGTGGAGGGCACAGAATATTCCTCGTGGCAGCTGTCTCTCCTGGGGCCCTGATCCCGAGACCCTTGGCATCCTGACGGATGGCTTGGTGTTCCGTCTCCCAGCGAGACGCCGCCTGTGTGGGTGGGTTGCTGTCAGCACCTGGCTGGTGGACAGCACCACAGCCTTGTGTGATCAGAGGTGCACCTCTGACCTTCTCCAGCCGCTCCACTCATAGGAACGGTTATTTGTGTTTGGGTTCTCTTTGCAGATTTAGTAGACTGCATGATAAAGGAGCTTTGCAGTCGTGTCACTTGAAAGCTAGATTCTAAGCAATCTTAAGTATTATGGAAGGGATTTTGTCAGGGAAAGATGCCGACAATAGATTGAAAAATGAGAAGGTTAGGGTGATGTGTGTGGTGGCAGAACTACCGCACGATTTGCCAGGAGACCTGGCTTCTGGCCATTAGCTGAGTGACTCTTGGGTAAGTCATTTGGCTTTTCTAATCCGATGTTTTCTTCACACATATCTAAGAATTTCTGACTAAAAGGACTTCTTTGACAAGTAAGTCCTATAGACAGAATCATTCCCATATTTTTATGCAAGAACAAGTCTATTAATTCCTGTGCTTTCTTGTAATTAAATCTTCAAATCTCCAATTCATCTTTTTTCATGCTTTAATTCTAGGAAGGATTAAATTGATTTACTAAAAATTGTGTCTTATAAAATATTTCAAAAGAAGTATGCACTTTCTGCTTAAAGATCATGTCTATGAAAATCTAGGTTCACTGATGACTTAAAATTTTTCTATAGGTCATTACTTTTATTAAAATACCCAACTTATTATAGTGTCCCTGCATGCTAGTTGATTATTAAATGTGAAGTTAACGACTGGATAAGACTGTTCCAGGCTTTTAACAAATAGAGCTTTGGTAAGAAGTACATGAATTGCTTGAGTGTTTCTTGAGTGATCGTCAGAGTGCTTTATTTACTTTCACTCTTAAAAGGGCAAAATACGTCTGTGTTCATAGTTCATTTTTGTGGGGCACTTGTTAGTAAGGTTACTAGTTGTCCCCATGTTAATGTGTCCATTCCTTTTTCTTGCATAAACGTACAATTTTAGCTAGAGATTTGGCACCCAGAATAAAGACTATACTTCCCATACTCCCTCACAGGTAGGTATAGTCATGTGACTAAATACTGGTCTATGAAGTGAGCAGAAGTAATAGTAATTGTGGAACTTTTCATAGCATGCCACTTCATGTTGTACCTGCCCTTTCCACCTTCCCACTGGTTGGAATTCTGTATGGAGCAGGATTACACATGAGGGCTTGAGAAGCAAAAAATAAAAGGAACTTAGGTCCACAGCAACTTTGTGGAGCCCAGTGGCTGTGACATATGTAAAGACAAATTTCATGACACCGTTAAATTGCAAATTAACACAGATTTCCAGTTATTGAAGTGTGAATTTATGAGCGCTGGTTTCATTATACATTATTCTGTCCCCCTTAAATTTATGCTGATTAGACTTATTTTATTGTGTCCTTTTGGGCGTATGTAAACGTGGAAGAGGAGCATGGACCGTGGCAGAGCACAGGGTTCACTTGTCGGCAGCCTGGAAGCCTGGACAGTTTGCCATCTCTGTGTGCTGTGCTCTGGGTTCTGCCTCAGGAAGAAGGTGGCGGGCTCCACGTGGGCTGCTGTTGAGTGAGGAAGAGGGTGAGAGGGGTGAGATCAGCACGTCACTGGCCGATGGACTCTGTAGCCATAGAAAAGAAGACAAGCAGGGCTGACAGAGAAAAGCACTTTTTCCTGGGAAGAAGAGAATGGTGGGGCCTGCAAGAGACTAAAGCTTCCAGCGTACAGTCTAAAGTGGCAGAGCGGTGTTTTTCAAAGCTTGGTACCTGAACAGCAGCGTTCGAAACCTGTGAATTTGTTAAAAATGCTCATCCTCAGACCTCACCACAGGCCAGCTGCAACCCTGGGATGAGATTTATCAGTTAGTGCTTCAGAAAGCACTCTCACATGCTCAGGTTGGGGGCCAGTAATCCAGAGTGTTGGAAAGCCCAAGTGCCGTAGTTACAAAGAGTGAATCTGATGGGAACCCTGTGTTCCAAAAAGCACTGGCTAGAGGTGAAAGACCAGGCAAGGAATGCGCAAAGAAGCACACTGTGGAGAAAAAGAGTTAGATAGGCTGGGATATTTGTGGTGCTCCTAAGAGGAATCCAGATGCTATGTTTTTTCTGTTTGGTACCAGGGGCATATCTGGCCCTGTCTTCCAGTTCAGGTAACGTCTAATCCGCCAGATGTGCGAAAGTTCCTTCATTAACTCCATGTAGAAACTGATTTTTAAATCACTAATATTTTTGAAGTAGAAAAGAGGGCTGTAAACCCATGCTAGCTGTGATGAATAGGGAGGACTCCTTCTTTCCACCCACCTCAGATCAGGAAGCTGGCAGCTGAGCCCCACCTCACTAGGAGCTAGGAGCCAAGCCCTTTAATAGCTACAAAGGAAAAAAAGTATAATTTCCATGTAAGGGCTACCAAGAATATAAATGCCTGTTTAATAAATTATTTTTTGAAATGCCTTTTCCATTTTGGTAGTGGAAGTTTGAAAAATGTTTGGAGTACTATAATTATCATTTCTGGGAAAAAATACACATTGCTATATTTTTGTTTTTGCTGCAGGTCAAGTTGTAGTTCAGGGTGGAAAGTAAACACGTCCCTTTGCTCAGCTGCAGCTCACATATTTGTAGTCTCCGGGTGCCCTCTGGGCGGTCGCGCTGGAGCGGGTTACGCAGTGGGTACACAAAGGACACAAAGGCGGCATAGAAATGTGGGGTCCTTCCAGGGGCCTGCCTGGGTGCAAGTCTGCTAAGGAAGTTTGGGCTGGAGGAGAAAGAACAGTCTGGAGCAGGGAGAAGCCTTCAGAGAGTCCTGGGAAGGGGTCGGGCTGTGCCGGGAGGTCGGATCACCTCTGGGGAGGGCATACAGGAGCACTGTCTCACCAGGAGGGGCCCTGTCGCGTAGGCATCAGTGTGAGGAGGTGTATCATTGTTTTTAGGAGGCCCTCGTCACCATTGTGTGCCACCATGGCAGTGTGGTGTCTTTGTAAGCGGGCCCCTCAGCAGATACAGAAATAGTTGGTGGAGAATCTCCCAGGAAAATTACCTGTGTAAGGCAGTTTCCTTCTCTCGTGATGGAGTGTAGACTGTGCTCTCAAAATGCTTTTTTTTTGGAAAGGAAATAAAGTCACAACAGCTGACAGAAACCTATAGGTAGGTGAAACTTAGAGCCTCTGTGAGGAGAGCAACGCTACATATATGTGCAGGGATCTGTACCTGTATGCGAATCTGTGTTCAAAATTAATTCTGCTTGTGTCTAATATAGTGACGTTAATAATCACACATGTGTTGTAGGATGTCCTGTTAGGCATTAGATTTAGAGAAGGAAAGAGCATGAAAGATGAGTACTGTGTGTGTATGTATGTGTTCATATACACATATATATTGTTTGTTTGTCTTGGTTTTTTGAGACAGGTTCTTGCTGTGTAGTTCAGGCTGGCCTTGAAGTCACAGCTGTCCTCCTATCTCAGCCCCACCAAGTGCTAAGATTACAGGTAGACCCCACCACTATATATCTATGTCTATATCAATGTCTACATCTATGTGAATGTCTGTGTCTATACTTTAACTCTCCAAAACAATCTTGTAGAATATATATATTTAGGCCCTAACACATGAGCATACTGGCTTCATTAAATTAAGTGAATTGTTAAAGATCACAAAGGGGTAGTAAGTTGCTGTACATGCTCATACTCACATACACACTGGGGTCTGTCTGACTTGAAGCTTAGACAGACTTTTTCTAGTAGTTATGTAACAGTGATGACAGCGGTAGTATTGTCAAGAGCTACTCTCAGATGCTTGCAGCATCTGTTATCTTGCTTATCTCCAACAACTCAAAAGAAACTCCAGTGTAGAAGCATGAAGGATCTTGCATAAGAAGACACAGCTAACTGTGGAAATGTCAAGAGTTAAACCATCCTTTGAACATCATTCTTTGTGGCCCTTAAACCTTTGATGGTTAAAAGTAGCTGACAAGTGACCTCTGTTAAATGTCAAGTAAGTGGCTCAAACAAGTGTATTCTCTTCAGTGAAACAGAAAAAGAGAAAGGAAGAGGCAGAAAAAAATAAACGGACAAAGTATTTTTCCAAACATCTATTTATAATTTTAGCCACGTGGATTTTGCGGCATGTGCAAACCCCCATGAGAACTACCAGTTCAACAGCTAAATAGCCTGGTGTTCTTTATTCCCTGCTGCTGTCATCAGCGAGGACAGAATGGCAACTGCTGTGCCCCTACCTGTCTTGTCTTCATGCTGTTCAGTGCCTTCTCCTTATTCCTGATACGTTGTTGTAACTTCAGGAACCTCTGAAGATCTCAGATCAGCACGTAATATTCTTTAGAATCCTTCTGAAGGCTTTTGAAATCCATGCGCCACCTCTGGGACTCAGCATTTTATTGACAGTATTCCTCAGTGTAGTCTTTAGTTTTTGTTACTGTGGTTGGTTGTTTTGTAAGTCACAGTTTATGCTTTTTGTTGTCCTACTAAAACTCTGGAGTATCAGCAAATCCGAGAGTTTTGAAAGAACTCCTTTACTTCAGCCTGTATTCATTGATCTTCTTTGAAAGAGTGGGGGGGTCCCACATTCTGTTTGAGTAGGAGGTGCCCTCGTAGACTCTGGCCAAAGTACGTTCATTGGAGACGTTACATGTGTCGGCCTCTCATTTTGTAGACAGATAACACCAGAACCGTCATTCTAGAATATTTAAAATTTGACATTTTATTGTACTTTTTCAAATCAGTGCCATCATTCATAAAAAAAAAAACTGATTTGCAGTATCCATTCCTCAGTGAAGGGAAAAGTGAAGCACAGAGGAAGGCAGTCGCCCTCCACAGTCCCAGAAGCCCTCTGCAAAATCCAGGTTTTGTTTGTGTTGGATAATGGATGTAGCCTTCCGTTAAACACCACCCTGGGGAGTTCTTCGTCTCTAATGTTTATGCCTCAGTGACATTTTCAAGCTGTTAGAAAGACTCTCCTTAAGTTGCTGCTAAGCTAATGCTACAAATTTAGTGCATTTAGGTTTTCCTCATTAGTCACTTGTCCTAATCCCTAATAATGTTGATTCATTTTTTTGTTGGATAGTATTTATGACAAAAGAGGACAAGGCATTCAGAGAAGATGAGTTGCTTAGGTAAAATTAATCATTTAAAACCTATTTTTCAGTTCTTTATTTATCTAAACCCATCCTTAGGCCTTATTTTATTGCCAGATTTTAAGTCAATTTCATTGTTACGTTTTGAAATTTGTTATGGTGTATGAATATATGAATATAGTTTGAATGGCAAATCCTTGTGGGAGTAAATTAAATGTTTTTCTGGAATGAATTAACAGGCGATGAAATAAAATGTCTCTGGACTCAATTTAGTAAACACTTGTAAATTAGAGTTTAAAATTCAGTAGGGTACATATAGGCCACTTTTGGAATCTTGGCTGTTCCCTGCTTTCCCCATTCCACCACCTACAGTCAGAGGCAAATTTCAGCTTACTCCCCTCCTTGCAAGAACACAGACCTCTTCCAGGAAGGCTCTAGGGAAGACTGGTTGGTTCAGATTTCCTGAGAATGAAAGCAGCTTTGAACTCTGGCAGCGTGGAGTGGAGGTGCCTAGAAGAGTGGGTTAAACTTGACCTCTCGTTGGGGTCACCTGGGAGATTTTAAAACACACTAACATGGGCTCGCACGTTATTTGTAATTTGGATTTACTTAGCTTGGGGTATGTTTTGAGCTTCTGCATTTGAGCTGTATTCCCAGCTGGATTTTTAGTATCTGATGCAAATCTAATGTGAAGCTAGAGTTGAGAATCACCATTCTTGCAGGAATGTTCTTAAACCATGGGTGCATGTGAATCACATGCAGGGTTTTTCAAACACGGATTGCTGGGCTTCACTGTCAGTTTCTGATTCTGTAGGTGTGGTATGGGTCCTTTGAATTTGTCTAGCAAATTCGTAGGACGGGCTGAAGCTGTGATCCAAGACTCACTGAGAACTTCTATAGGAAGAATTGTCTCTAATTTTATTGTGTGTCTCGCTAAAGTGCCAGTTCTTATTCTGCCACAGGTCCAAGTTTATCCATTTCTACTAAGCACAGAAGTGATGCTGAGGCTGCTGACCAGGGACCATACTCTAAGTAGCAAATCACATCATTATCAGAATAACGCACAAAGATCCTAGGTGTAGAAAAGATACGTGGTTCAGGAGCTCTTCGATGTACCTTGGGGATGAGTGTACAGGTTGGGGCTCTTGGTGGCCAGGCAGGGATCTTGAGAGCTCGAATCTCCTTTGGCACTTGGCCGTTCACAGTGAACAAGGGTGTCTGGTCATTCCCAGGGAAAAACTCTGTCTCAGTAGTGAACTTTGCTATGAAGATACTCATTTGCTTGAAGGAATAGGACGCTGGTTCTCAGCCTGAGTGGTACAATGGGATCTCAGCCTGAGTGGTACAATGGGATCAGCCCAGGAGCTATTAACATAAACACTAGTACACAGGCTCCTTCCCTCCTCCATGTTCTGATTGGACTAATTTGAGGTGTAATCCAGACAGGTTTTTTTTAAAGCTTTGTAAGTGGTTTTAATGTGCAGCCACAGTGGAGAACCACTGAATTAAAGTGTTGCATATTGCATTCTTACAGATCACTTTTTTTCTTTATATTTGCTTAAGTTATATTCCACTGTGATGCAGAAGGACTTTATTAGGCAATTGGAAATAATTTTCTATGTCATCTTTAACAAACCACTAAGAAAAGGCTCTATGTAGTAGGCTCTGTTGCTGTTAAATTCTAAATTCAGAGTAAAAGAAACTGCTGGGAAACTATAGTGGGTGTTTCTAAAGGAGCTGAAATATGAAATATTTCTGGGACTGTATCAACAAGTCTAATTTTTCCCCCTTGGGGTTATGACTGTGTGGAACAAGTCTTCACAGCAGAGCTTGCCAAAAAAGGTTATGATAAAATCATGGAATGTGAATGAGAAGAATTCACAGTGTAACTTTAAAGGAGTCAGTCTCCAAATTTAAAAATGTGGGGATGACATGTGTATTGCATTTGTAGAAGTTTTCAGAACACAATAATATCAAGTACAAGGAAGTGTCTCTTTTAATTACAGGTGGTGTCTCTTCAGGGCAGGGAGCAAATGACACAGAACAGGCAACTATAAAGCAATGAGGACTCACCAAGGACCTGAACTTTTTTTTTTTTTTTTTTTTCCCCTGGCTAGGGTTTAAGTCTTGGGCCTCAGGCATGCTAGGTTGGTGCCCTCTGCTGAGCTGTAGCCCCCAGCACCTCTCAGCCTGTTCATCTTGGCAAATTAGTTTTGTACTCACTTTTGAGCAAAAACATGGTCATTGACTAAACACACAGATACCAAACAAGCTGACTAGGAAAGCTGAAGCCGCGTTTTGCTGTTGGCATTACGGACTGGTGGGGAAATTTAGTGCTTCGGCAGCTCTGCCACTTACTTTGTCGCCTTGGCCGGCATCTTTGTCGCTGTCTGTCTCCTCTCTGTCAAGTGGGGATGAAGATGTAATCCGTTACTCACCTGGAGCACAGCTGTGAGGGATGAGCGCAGACGGGCAGCCCGCACAGGAGGAGAGGTTTCTTTCGTTTCTCTAGCATGACTGAATTGAATTTTTAGTAAGAAATATTGCCCATCAAATTATTTTCTTTGTGAGTTTTTATTGCTGTTTTCTACCTGTTGATTATATCAGTTTATATTTGTTACTAGTACGTGTGAAGTATGTGTTTCTCCTTGGAGAGTAGGCTCTCTTGTCTTGGAGTCTGTATCTTTGCTGGAATATTCTCACTCTGTTATTTGCATGCTGTGTCCTTCCCTTTGTTCAAGTGCTTATGCAGATGCCATATCCTCAGAGAAACCATCTCTGGCTCCCAGGGCTAAAGCAGTGCACTTGGGTGGCTGACTGTTCTGTGGAGCCTTTTCACCACCTGGCTGTTTGCTCTGTATCTCCTCCAGAACTGTAAATTCAGGAAGGCAGGGCCTTCGTTTCATTCCCTACATGAAGCCCTGTACAAAACTTTGCCACGTGGAAGTCATTCAATTAATGTTTGTCAAATGAATGAGTGAAAGAAAAATTCGAAGGACTTAACAGATTACACTTAAACTGGTACCTCCAGATGTGTCTACCAGGTGGCCAGAGGCCCCTGCGATCTGGGCTGATGCCACAGTGACTGGAGGCCATCAGGTTCTATGGTACATACCACAAGGTGTGGAGAGAGTAAGGCTCCTCCTCTCTTGATTGCGTGCACTTGCTATTAAATTGTGTAATGTCATATTGAGTGTGGATTTGGGATCCCTTGAGTGATCTCTGAAGGGTTGTATCCAGATGGTCGTGTATTCTGTGTGCATGATTTTGCACTGTGTGTGAGACAGAAGGAATATGGTAGACTTTGGAGAAGGACCAAGTTTCCAGCAGCATCCACTTCGTTGTAGCTGAAATTCTAAATTTTTGAGCCCATTTTCTTTTCCTTTTCTTTTTTTTAATAGCAGAATTTAGTGTCAGGTGTGTGGGACTCTACAAAATTTAAATATAATGAGAAACTGGCAGTACAATTTTTACCTCCTTTTTTATTGTTCCCTTATTCTTCTTCCCATCTGGTAGCTCTTCATTTGTCTTTTAAGTCTCAATTTAAGCTGAAAGCTCTTGAGTATGTTTGTTGCTTGTGGATTATGAATGTGTTTTCCTTGTTGACTTGCAGATCAAGAGAAAGTCCAGAGATAGCCACAACCCAGTCACGTAGGCTGAGGTGGCTGGGATTGATTGAAACTCTCCATTATTGTAAAATCACTTCAAGCCTGAGTGATTATATCAATATTTTAAGGGCTAACTTTTGAAAGGAAGATTATTACTATAGTGAAATCAGCTTATTTTTCCTTAATTACTTCTGTTTTGAGTCATATTGTTGCTGTAGTTTGGGGCAAGTTTTTTTCTCTCTTTTTTTTTCCTAGGATGCCACTTGCAGTGTTGCTTGTGCAACCAGATATAAAAGCTTATTAATCAGCTTATGTATTATATATAGATTTGTTAGACAGTGTAGGGGAAGGGTTTGAAGAGAAATCTTTTCAAAGATACAAAAGTAAAATTTTTAAAGTAATGTCAGAAAAGCCCTGTAACTGATGGAAAATTCATGGTAAAAAAAAAAAGTTCATAGCATGAATATAGTTTCTCCCTTATTTTCTTTATGGAAGAAAGACAAATAGAAGCATAAATGAACACATACAGTTTTCTGGAAGAACTTATATATTGGAAGCAGATTGAAAAAAGAGATAAAAATTTCAGTTCCTGATGCTGTAGTATCCATGTGGAGTTCAAGGATGTGCAGGTGACTGGGTGCTGGGTGAGCAGAGGTTCTGGATCATCCCTAGAAAGAGGGTTGAAGAGAGGGTTGGAAGAATAAAGCAATGTTGGAAGAATGTTAATAGTTACAAAACAAGTAGGTTACAGGTTTTAGAAATCTAAATTGTTTAAAAACATAATCTTACAGCTCTCCAAATCATTATAACAAGCTTGAAGTATATGCCTGCAAGTCACAAAAGTCAGCAGCATCGCTTCAAAAAATTAAAGAAGTAGAAATACAGGAAGAGAAGTTAGCTCAGAGGGAGGGAGCTCTTCTTCACTTTTGGGCAACAGATGAAAAAATGTGAGATATGGAGAAGCTTGATTTAATAGCTGTGCAAGTTTGTATCCAACAAATAGAGGATATACGTTCTTCTTTAAATACCCATTATTTTAAAATGGTGCCAAAATCCCAAAACATTAAAAGCTCTAGAAGTTTACAAATGTAGAAAAGATTGTGCAGCACACTTTCACTGGCAGCAAGTTACTAAAACTATTAAAATTAAAAGGAAAGCTTTCTCCTCTACCTATGCAGAAATTTAATGGCAGTCTTCTCAAAAATACTTCAAAAAAGAAATCCAAGCTGAATTATGGATTACTTAGAAATAAGTCACATTGAAAGCAATATGTATCTAGATTTAGATTATAACCATAGTAGCATTTGGCTGAAGTAGTTAAAAGTCTTTATTTAATTTATGTTTTGAGAAAACAAAAGAAATAGATATGAATTAACCATTAAAGTTAAAACACTACAGGAAAACTAACAAAATAATCTGGAAGATAAGCGATTCAGAAACTTAAACTGATAAACACACAAAGTACAAAGAAGGAAAGCTTGGTCAGTAAAGACTGAATTAAGTCTTGAAATTTTAGATGAATTTGAAATTTTAGATGAATTTGAAATTTGAAATTTTAGATGAATTTTATTCTTTTTATTAAAATATTTTAGTAAGTGTTTCTAAGAGGTCAAACTTCGTAATATGTAAGAAAGAAATCTGACCCTTCCCCCTTTAAGAATAGACTGAGTTCAGATAGTTTCAAAAGTGGGTTGTATGAAAATACCAGATAATCATATGTATTAAAATGTTTTACAGCAGAGAAGGAGATAAAATACTAAACAGCTCATTAAAAGAGTTCATATAACTCTGAATGAAACTGAGTAAGGCCAGCAGGTACGCATGCACACACAGACAAAGAGCAAAGCAATGGCAAATATTCAAGTTTATAAAATTTAAAACATCTTAAAAAGTTAGCAATTCAAAGCCAGGAGGATCTTTAAAAACAGGGTTTATTCTAAGAATGTAAGGATATGAAGCACTTAAAATCTTAGTAATTGATTATGTTAATAAATAAAAGAGAAAGCCTTTTATTGATCCTTTTGAGAGAAGTTGAAAAAGCATTTAATAAGATAAAACCTTCATTTTCAATGTTCTCAGATCCCTCCACGCTCTAACTGCCTGGCTGTCTGAGGAAGCCTTCTCTGTCAGATGAGTTGCAGAGCAATTTTTTGTTTGTTTGTTTGTTTGTTTGTTTTTTGTCTTTTTGAGCCAGGTTCTTATGCAGTTCAGGCTAGCTCTGTGCTCACTTTGTAGCCCAGGCTGATCTCGAACTTGGAGCAATCCTCCTGCCTTAGCCTCCCGAGTGCTGGGATTACAGGCACGTGCCACCATGGCCAGCTTGCAGAGGAGTTCTTAAGTGAACAAAACTCTCTGGGCTGGAAGAGCTAAGCAGACTTCAAGAGGTGGCAGTGTTGGGAGTGTTAGAACAAGCAGGAAGGGTGGGATGACCAGCAAGAGCTGAATCTTGAGCTCAAAGTTGAATTGCTAACTTTGGGTTTTAATGGAAACATGCATAATTGAAGCATGTGTTTGAAAAGTATGATTATACCTATCAAATAGTTACGGAGTAAGAATGTGGTCTAATGTAATACAGAATAAGTTAATTATAGCAAATTAACAAGAGTAGGAATTAAGTGCTATTTGCAGTTAACATCACAGCTTTTCCTAATTATAAAACAATGTGTTTGTGTTAGCCAGGAGAGCAGTTTGCTGACTGTACTGTATAAAATGACTTAATCAGTCCCCATAGTCGAGTCACCTTCTCAGCTCTTTGGTTTATTTGTCCCCACATTAATGGGGATCTGAGTGGAATTCGGCATTACTTAATCATGTACTCCTCTCAGAGCAGTTGCCTAGGGTCATTAATAGGAAAGCTGAGAAATGGATCCTCCAAGACCGTGCTCAGTGGGTCCCATGAGTCATTCTGTAAGATAAGGCTGGAAAGAGGGAGCAAGGGTCCGCTCAAGCTAGACAGCTTTAACGGACACCACAGTTCTGATCAAGAAAGAAGCTCATTGCTAAGAAATCAGCTGAGGGAGAAAGAAGGGCAAGGACAAGGCTGAACTCTTAACACCATTTTTCCTGAGATGGGCATGTTGCTACAGGGAAGCGTAAATGGAAGCTTGGTCAACCAAGGCTTAAATCTTCCCATCATCAGTTACTGGCTGTGTGATTTTGGACAAATTAACTTGACCTGCTGAACACCAGTTTCATAATCTATAAAATGGAGGAAATAATAGCTCACTTTAGGAGATCACTGTGACATTGGCACATGGTATGTCAATGAAGTCTGCTCTTAGGCTGTAGGCTGTGTTCCTTTCTACTCCACTTGAAGCTGCATGTTGGATATTGGCTTGTTGACAGTGGCCAGGAGAGAGGGCAGAATCAATGTTGCCTCTGACTGAGGCATTGGTGCACTGAAGTGGCACACTGTCCCAGAGGAACATGAGCGGGCAGGTGACGTAAATATTGGTGCACTGAAGTGGCACGCTGTCCCAGAGGAACATGAGAAGGCAGGTGACGTAAATATTAAGAATCTGACCACCTTATCTCATCTCTGCTTCCAGCACACTCTCTCCCCAGCTGTGGTGAAGGTGCATATGTCTGACTTCTTCCACGTTCTTTCTCTCCAAATGTCTTTCCAGCCTCTTTCCACATCTCTTCTCTCCACACTGTCAAGAGGGGGCTCGTTATTCTGTTATTCCTCCTACATAACTCTCAGAGGCTCTGTGTGACCTAGAGCCCTACTGTCCTTCTGACCTCTTCTCACTCATGCTGTTCCCGCCTCCCCGCCGCCCTGCTCTGCCCCTTTGCAGGTAGGAGGTTAGCTTCCCCTCCACAGCGTTCTTCTGGCTTCTCCGTGGCTTACTGCTGACTCCACCAAGTCCCTTCAGCGCTTCTGTTCCTGAGCTGAGCACGCCATAACTACCCCTTCTTCCAACCTGCCCTCGTCCTTCTTAACTCCCCTTGCTCTATTCTGAACCCCCGTTGGTCTTTACTACTAGATAATTTGTTTCTAGTATGTACTGTTTCTTTTCTGTTGCCCTCCTCTGTTATGAACTGTATGAGGACAAAGATCTCGGCTTTTGTCTTCACTAATATATTGTAGCTTCTGGAGAAGCCAGTGCTTGATACACATTTTTAAATGAATTCCTTGGAGCCATGAGTGTGAACGGGCTCCTGTACTGGTGGTATGGGAGGCAACCTATGGCGTGTTTGCCGCAGCCAGCTGCTGATTATCATTGAAAACTCTAAAACATTCATCATCACCATCCTGTGCGATGCTTTAATTAGACGAGAAGTAGCTGAGAAAGCCACACAGTAAAATGAAAGGTACAGCAGTCAGGTTAGCCCGTGAGCAGGGGCAAGGAGCAGGCTTGGTTCGGGAAATACCTTTGCTCTCGTGATGAGAGCAGAGTGAACTGGCAGTGAGGGGCTTGGGTTTGCTATCATCGTATCACTGCCAAGGCCTTTTGTGTCCAGTTCTTTATCTCTGAAGTGAGGAGACTAAACTAGGTGACTTATTGGATCTAATCTATGATCTGTCACTGGATTATACTTTAGAAAAAATAAAACTTATGGAAATGTATTTCAGTACTGCATAACATCATTTTCCCGTCATTGGAACTCCCTCACCAAAAGTCATGGGGTGCAATGATGTATTTCTGACTTGTCTTGTCCTGAGCACTTTATGTTGGTGTAGGTTTCTAAAAAGCTTAAAGCAAATAAAGAGAGCTATGGAGAAGCAAGGGCTCTGGTACCCAGTTCTCAAAGTGTTGGGTAAGACCCACCTTTATTTTTCTCATCTTTAAAGCTGAGGTACCTCAGCAGGTCAGCAGATAATACTGGAGAGAGGAGAGTGAGGTACGTCCTAAACATCCAAGCTAGAAAGAGAACCCTAGGAGAGACCATTTAGGGGAACCCTAAGGGAGTCACACTCATTCTCTATCTTGTTACGCTGCTGCATCGTAAAACTACACCATCCTAAGTTCATCTGCTTAAAGCTCGGAGTTTGAAAGGAGAGTTCTGTGTTACCATCCACGTCGTCTCCAGTCCATGCAGTACCCCAGATTTATTTGTGTGTCTCTGTTTTAGGGTTTAAATACTGTTTTCAAAGAACACTCCTTATAAATTTTGAATTCGAAGATAAGTCGGCCAGTTCAAAACTGAGTTTAGTTTTCAGATTTTCCATGCCGTGGGTGCGTCTCCCCTTTGCCTTACTTCATTTTAGGCATTGCAGTAGAGATTGTTCAACACAAGCCAACTGGAAGATGCACAAGAGGGGAACCTGAGGCTCATGTTTCTGGAGAGAATTTCACGGTTAGCCAGACTAAGTCAGGGTTTTCACCAGATTTCTTTTTTGCCCTCCTCTTTGGTAGTAAATAGATCCTCAGGACCATCCGTTTTTTGTGGTTTTTTTGTTTGTTTTGTTTTGTTTTGTTTTTGGTCTTTTTGAGACAGGGTCTCACTGTGTGGTTTGGGCTGGCCTTGAACTCACTGTGTAGCTCAGGCTGGTCTTGAACTTGCAATGATCCTCCTGCCTCAGCCTCCCAAGTGCTGGGAGTACAGGCATGTGCCACCACCCCCGGCTCAATCATCTGTACTTTTGAGGAAAGTACCCCAGTCTGCCCTAGGCATAAGCTAAATTGTTTCTCTCCCATTTAGAAGAGAAGCCAGATTGCTCCAAGGCCCGCTGTGAAGTGCAGTTCTCTCCACGTTGTCCTGAAGATTCTGTTCTGATCGAGGGTTATGCGCCTCCTGGGGAGTGCTGCCCCTTACCCAGCCGCTGCGTGTGTGACCCTGCGGGCTGTCTGCGCAAAGTCTGCCAGCCGGGATACCTGAACATACTAGTATCAAAAGCCTCAGGGAAGCCGGGAGAGTGCTGTGACCTCTATGAGTGCAAACCAGGTATGCACGGGTAGCCTCACCCCTTTGCGTCAGAGGGAGGCAGGTCCCTCCTCAGCTCCTCATGGCCTCTGCTTCACACAAAGATGGGCTTTCTCCCAAGGGCGCTGCCAGCCTGCCACACTGCCCCACGGCACTGCATCCTGGCCTTCCAGTCCTAGAAGCAGAGGGATGACTCACCAGTGTGTGTGCACCTTCAGGGAGGGAAGGGTGTCTTTTTCCTCTTCTTATTTTTCCTCCAAAGTGTGCTTTGATTGCAGGAGGGAGATAAATTTATGGTGCTATGGCTACCTGCTTTGTTCCCCCAGAGGTCAGCGTTTTCACTTGCAAATATATCACTTTAAAGCATTATGTTTAAAACAATCATGATACATAAAACAAAGTTATTTAAAAAAAAAAAAAACATGCATCCAAATGCCAGATGTTTTGTAAGGAAACACTCTGCCCCAGTTTTCTCCTTGCCAGTCCCTGGCCGTCCCTCCTCTTGCTTTTATGCCATGTGGTAAGTCATCTTTCACTCTTCACTCCCTTTCTTTGCCAGCATTTGATTTGTTGTCATGTCTCTGTCATTTCTTGCTTTATATTACTCCTAACATCCATGCTCACGTGACTGCATGTCTACAGTGGTCTGTGGGCAAATCTGGGTTACAGTAATTTCTTCTTTGCTACTTTTTAGTGATTAGTGGGTTGTACTTTTTTAATTGTAAAATTCCTGGCTTCATTTTTACTGCTAGGTAAATGCTTCAAGCAGCGCAATCCCGTGTCCATCTCTTGAACTATTCTATCAGCATTGCCTCTGGCTAACCATCACCATCAGTGTAACCTTCATTTTAACTACTGATTGTCCCCAACTCTTAACCAGCAAATTGGGGGTAGTTCTGTAACACTAACTGAAACCAAAATGGCAGCACTAGGTCTGGATATCTGGGAAGCAAAGAAAACTGGAAATTTGCTAAGAGCCAGCAGTATTTCATTTGGGGTCTCAAAATGCAAGTAAATGTCACAGTAAATGGTGCACCTGTGTTTGCCCCTTTCAGTTTTCAGCGTGGACTGCAGCACTGTGGAGTGCCCCTCGGTCCAGCAGACCATATGTCCCCTGGACAGCTATGAAACTCAAGTGCGACTCACAGCGGATGGCTGCTGTACCCTGCCAGCAAGGTCAGTTTGTCACCCGTTCATTGAGTTCTTTTCTGTCTTATATCTTAGCGTCCTCTAAGGTATAGTTCCAAGTATGCAGCTTGTTTTCCCTTGGGAAACCTAATATTTTGCTGTTTCTCTAAAGAAATCACTGAGCTGTTACTGTGACGTTTGTATTTACATACGTCTCTCCTCAGATCAAAGCCAGGTGTCATCAGGTTAAGTCACTGATTTTATCGATTTCTTCCTGGGAGGGTGCTAGCAGTTTTGAGGGCTAGGAACCAGACCGGCAAATCTGCCGCTCTGTGTGTAGCTAGGGAGACAGGCAGTGAGGTGTGTCTATCCGTAGCAGGGATGCCATTCGATCCTCTGCAGTGAACCCTGTAGGCACTTGAGCAGTGTGTCCAGTACCATGACATCCTGCATGCCTCATCGAGCCGCCCCACCCCCACCCCAGGGACCCTTGTCATTCTGAATCACACATCTGCCCAGACTCATCTCTTACTGAGGCACAGAGGTGTCTGAATTCTTAGAATGTTTTCTGGAACAACAAACACATCCCTCTTTGGCTTGATGGGTTGGAAAGCTGCTGTCATTTTAATTCTACAACAAGGCAGCCACCTAGCCCTATAGAACTAGGTTGCTCCAGACAGGAGGGTCCCTGCTTCCCACCTTGACAGGCCACAGAGAACCCCCATGCTGCTGCCCTCAGTACTTGCTCAGAGGGGACTGTGCCAGGAGCCCACGGGTTTACAGCCTGCTGCCCCCACCCGTATCGCCTTCCCTGTGCTCTGTCATGACGTCCCTTCTGTCATTTGCATACCTAAGTCTTATATATAAGGAAGTCATCTCATTGTTTTCAGCTTTCATTCTATGCATACTATCAAGAGTTTAAACTGTCTCACTTAACTCCATTTTTAACCCCTTCTCCCTCAGCGCCAGTCCCAGTCTTAGGCCCTTGACATCTGGGTTTGTTGAGTGGGTAGGTGTGCTTTCAGATTTAGTTTGATGAGCTGGGGATGTATGTGGCCCATCATTAAGGCAAACAGTTTTTGGTCTGTAATAAAAAGAAATAATCAGAGTTTGCTCTGTTAATTACTTTCTTCTTCTTTTTTCTCTCTTCAAATGTCCCAGGCTTTGTCAAAGGATTCCGTCCCATAGGTCCTTTATATTATATCGTAAAACAGACACAAGGGTTCTTGTGAAGACAGAGTGCTAAAGTGGCTCAGCAACCTTCTAATGACATTAAAGCGTGATAATTTATGTGAAGATCCTTGGGAAGGGATGAAATGTTATGCACACACAGGGTATTGCTAATCACTGGAGGAGAGAAGTAGAACAGTGCCTACAGGAACAGATGTCTCTTCAAGAGCTTCACAAAAGGAAGGTGTTGCCCATTATATGGGGAGAGCCTAATTAATCAAAGCTAAGCCAGTGGTTATCTAAGAAGTCCTTGATACAGAAACATAAGGTAGCACCATCCGCACACAGGAACAGGGAGTCAAAATGGGTAAAAGATACAGGAAGGCACCGTGACTCTCATTTAAGAAAAACTTATCTCACAACTAGCGATTTTCAGCAATGAATTGGGCTATTTCCTGAGGCCGGCTGAGCGCTCTGGCACTGGGTAGATCTTTTTCCATCTGGACGGCCACCTTCCAGGAGTGAGCAAGAGAAACGTTACCGTGGAGGGGAGGGAGCACGAGATGCCTTTCATGTTTTCCCCAGGTTTCTGTGAATGTAGTGAACACATGCTGTACATTGTTTATCTGTGTATTGTGTGATTTTTACTCTGGCATTCAGCTGAAGAATGCTCTGAGTTCGATGTACCTCTAGAGATAAAATTGAAAATACGAAGAGGAAGTCATTCAAAATCCCACTGTAAATTATTTGCAAAGAAAGGCTAAGTTCTCACAGCACTCTAGTTTCCTGTGCTGTCGGTAGTCAGTGACCCGTGCTTACCCTCTGCCCTGCTGCACACACATCCTGTGTTCCCACCTGGTGCAGCCCCGGCCCAAGCGCTCTCATGCCCTGGGCCTTCGCGTTCACGGCTGCCTCTTCCTGAGCAGCTTTCCCCTTCCCCTTCCACCTGGGCAGCTTCTGCCCTCCCGCACGACCACACTTCCTTCTCCTTGAAGTACATGCTGTCTGCAGCCCCTAAGGATGACCCAGGTATCCCTCTTTGTGTCTCTGCATCGTGTCTCTGCATTTGCTAATACACTGAAATCATTGGGGTTTTCCTTGTCCCTCTTATTCTGTATGATTCTTGAGGAAATGGGGTACTTTCAGGCCCTAGTACCTAGATGTGGTAGGTCAGCCTACATTTATTGGTGAATGAGTGTACCAGTAGGCCCATTCTTAGCCAAGATGATTTGTATGTTGAAGAAAGAATGACTGTTCTTATGTTGTTGCTACCTTGCGGCCGCTGGGTGGTAACGCCGGCCTTGACTCACTTTAAAACCTTGGCACCATCCCCGAGGCCCCCTTCCTTATGGTCCAGAACTCCAGTACTGCAGAAAAATTCCATTCCAACCACTCTACTCACCGCTTAGCATCACTCACCTTCATCTCGCCCTTCCACGTTTTCGAGTATCACTCACCTGGTAGGACTCCAGTTAATTCCACTTCATCCATGAAGTCTTTGTGCTTCAACCATACCTGTTCAGCCCTTGGAACTCCCATATGTTTCCATGCTGTGAATTCATGCAGTATCATCTCATTGTTACATGCCTAGTCTATTTTCAGCAACTAAAGGATGTTTCTGGAATTCAGTGATTATGTCTCTTCCTTTCTGTGTACACTAAGGGTGTTCAGTGGGTGAGGTAGTAAATGCCCAGTGTGTTCAGGCTTACTGCTCATCCTTACTCAGCCTACTTTAGTACGGTAAGTGTGTTTCAATGTTTTTTGTTTTTTGTTTTGGAACCAGGGATGAACTCATGACCTTGTGCTTGCCAGCCAGGCGCTTAAGCCACTGAGCTAAATCCTCGGCCTGTGTTTCAGTGTATTAAAGAAGGTGGTCTACAAGTCATACTGTAATAAGAAAGTAAAAACTCAATTATGTAACAACGGAAATAAAAAGAAAGCCTAAGATGTGGTAATAGTAGTACTTTTTAAAGAAAAAAATTTAACTTCATTGTGTGTGAGCCATGTGAAATATCATTAAGAGTATGATTTTTAGTCATAAAGAAGAACATTACAGTATGCTGTATGTAAAAGCCTGTGGTGATTGACATTTACCTGCATATTTATAAAGAGTATTGCAGAGACTTAGAGCCATGTGAGAGCAAAGCTGATTATTGGAGAGTGCGGGGTGGGGAAGAAGCCTTTCACATGTAGGAAAGAGTAAGGCAAAATGTATGAAACTTAAGCTATATAAATTCCCTCTGGTAATAGTAAGGAACCCCTTTCTGGAAAGATTTATACTTTCATAGGCTAGAAAACGAGTCTGTGGTCACTGCCACTTCTTCTCTTCTCTCTTCTTTTGTTTTCCCAGCTCATGATCCTCTTGCCTCTGCCTTCCAAGTGCTGGGATTAGAGACATGGCTACCACACCTCACTTCCCCTCATTTTAAAGAATAACTGTTTCCTCTTTCCATCCCACTGTGTGGGATTGCCACACAGTGTGAGACTGCTCTACCTACTCAGGCCCTTAGCTGCCTGTTTCTGTGTGAGGCCTTGCTCAGTTCCTGGACTGTCTCTGGAGTTGTATGTTTTCAGTTCATTCATTTATCCTGCATAATTGCGCTCCTAACATGTTCTTATCATGCGTGCTGTCTCTCTCCATTTCTGCCTGATAAGTACCAGTTTTCCCTCCTAGTTCTGGTCTTTCTGAGTGCAGATTATTCCTTCTTTCTGTCTAGCACTTTGCTTTCTGTAATGCCTACCATTCATTTTTGACTTTCGTCTGTGTGTTTCCCTGACATTATTCTTACACATGATGCATTTCACTTTTAACTGGTAGTACTTCATTCTCCCTCCACCTGGTTTAGCTTTCCAGGTACCCCGCCATGTCTTCTCATCCTTTTCTGTGGGCTGCACGGCAGGATGTCAGCTGTGGGCAGGTGGGAAGGGAGGAAGGTTAGTGGCTCCGGGCTTTAAAGCTAGGCCTTATCCAGGGGGTGCCCAATACCTTTGTGCATGTAGTATCAGTGTGCGTGTGCACAGTGTATGTGTACAGTTGTTGCCACATGTAAGGGAATTTACAAAAGAGAAATGGGTAAGTCATCTACATTGATGTAAATGGAGAAAAAAATGAAAGTCTTTAAGCAACATATGGGTTACAGCTTAAAAAACGTAATGTTCCTTGGTACTTAGTTTTCCCTTTTTTAGTTTTAGTTTTAGGTGGTGCTAGGGATAGAACGGAGGACCTTCGCATGGAGCCTTTTTTTATTTTTATTTTTTATCTTGAGACAGTGACTTGTTAAGTTGCCCAGGCTGGGTTGAGCTTGGGATCCTCCTGTCTCAGTTTCCCAAAATGCTGGGGGTTGTAGCCATGAGCCACAAAGTTGGCTATATTTTCACTTTTATTCTTATTTTATCACCACTTTAACTCCACGAGGAATATACAGGTATAAAAATGGAATTTGGAAGAATGAGTTACTTGCTTAAAGTCATAAATGTTTTTCGTGTTCTTTATTTCAGTGATTTTTATAATAGTGTTTTTAAAACCAGGAAATAAATCAGTGAGATATTTCATTGACACATTTATTTATACCAGCATAGTACAAATTAACAAAGTAATACATGTCTCAGGTATTCATTGCGGTATCACAGACACCCTCAAAAGTACTACGTTCTTAAAAACAGCAAAGGTTTCTTATTTCCCATGGTTCGCAGGTGGACCGGGCAGTTCTTGGTCAGCCGGCTGGTCACAATGGGCTGGATGTCACTCCCATGGCTGGGAACTCAGCAGGGATGGCTAGAAGACTCCCCATGGGGTCCTTCCTCCTGGGCTGCTTCATATGGTGACAGAAGTGAGACAGGGAGTAGCAGAGCTTTTAGGGACCAAGACTGGGATCCTTGCATCATTGTACTGTTGCTCAAATCAACTGTCACAGCCAAGCCCTTAGCCAGAGTGGAAAAAAAGATCCCCTCTCTTGCTGAGAGCCGCTGCAAAGAATGTGTGGCCATTTTTATTCCACCATAATATACATTTAGCTCAAGTAAGTTCCCTTTAGATGTTACTTTCTGACCACAGAAGGTTATGGAGAACTGTAGATACGTGGCCCTTTTCCAAGGACTGGTGTCCTTCTGGCCCTGGCACTCAGGGTCCTTGGCACCTGCCATCTTCCCCCCACAGTTGCCCATTGGCAGTTTGCCCAGGAGCAGACTTGTGATGCTTTCAGCATCATTTAACTGGCTGTCACTTTTGCCCTCCGTCCTCAGGTATTCATCTTGTGACTACCTAGTTATACTGGGCTTTCTCTCACCACAGAGTTTGGTCTGGGGATGCCAGAAGAACTGCCTGATGAAATCAAGTTAATTTTTTAAAACAAAAACAAAACTTGGAGAGTGTCGCACAGCAGTTTTCCGCTGTCACGATTGTTCTTGTTTGAGATGATCCGGATGTGGCCGGGAGTAGATCCCCTGGGCTGTGTTATGTGAGTCCGTGTTCTCTTGTGTCACCCAGCCCAAATGGCAGTCCAGCTGGGCTGTTTGTCAAGAAGCAGCCTTTGAGCACAGGTCTTTTCTCTGTACTCTTCACTCTTTGCCCTTCTGTGTGTGTGCCTAATTTTCATGTTCACTTTGCTGCTCTCATTTTTACCGGTCTTTCAGGTACAGCCTTTACAGGGTAGACAGTAACTGCCTTATTTTCACCAGAAGCAAAATGAGTTTTATAAAATATTGTTACATAATTGTATTTTTTTTTACAATTGAACTTAATATATTATTAACAGTCAGCCATTCTAAATTTATTTCAGTACAGTTTGTCCCTAACGTTTTGTTCTATAACATTATCAGTGTCTGTATAAATACGCCTTTCTTATTGAAAAATCCAAGCCAGTTATTTTGACACAGAAATAAATGTTTGTGATGTCCAAAAACTTAAAATAGGATTTCTTCTGAGTTGTATATACTGCAGAAAACCGGGTTCTCAGGCCCCCTCCTGGCTCCTGGCTCTTCTCAAACTCTTCTCGACTCTATATCCAGACCGCTTGTGTCTCTCTTCTGAGACACTATCCCCAAACTCCTATTTTTGTTCTACAGTTTTCCCTAGCCCCAAAGTAATTAAAAAATTCAGATTATAGTTTTGCTAACATGTTGCCTGAAATAAGACTTTCTGTTTTCACCAGAAAATGCAATAGACTGTATCGAGCACTTGAGATTCTAAGTGAGGCCCCAGTGGAAATGCTGATGAACCTGAATGATAGAGCTCAACCCCAGAGGCTGTTTGTAGTTGCATGTCTGTTTCATGAAGGAAATGTGTGGAAGTGGAAGGGTTCTGCCTGGTGAGCAGAGGCACAGAGCAAACCATTGGGCTGCACTGTCCCCTAGGACCCTGAGCAGTCACCACCAGCTTCTTCCTCGTCTCCAGCTCAGGGAACCTGACATTCTGTGCCTGTACTTTCTTTGTTACTCTGTTTGTAAGCAGGTGTGTATCTGTGCCGAAACCAGTGATGGCAGACCTGTGGCACGCGTGCCACAGCAGGCTGTTTTTATCGTTGAAAGCTCTAAAAGGTTTGATATCACTGGAAACCATTTGAGAGCTAACAAATACTCCTCTTTTCATTGCTCCCCTCTGCACTGTACTAGTGGATGTGAAGTGTGCTGGAATCCAATTCTGCATTAACGCAGGGCAAGCCTTTTCATGTTATCTGGGTCTGTTTTCTTACCTGTGGAAGGAGAGGATGCAGGATTAGGTGATCTCAAAAGTAACTTCTACTTCTCCATTCTTTGACTTTCCTAAACCCATTAGAGGGGGAGAAACTCAAGCTGCTGGTGTTAGAGAACTCTTGAGAAAGAAAGAAGAAAAGTTTTAGAAATTCCAGGACTCCAGATACTGGGAACGATACATGGTTTGCATGGTGATAGGAAGGGAGAAAGTCCGGGGAAAGTGGGATCAAAGCCGGATGATCACTTCCCTTTCTTTACTCTCTTCCTCCATATTCCTGTTGTCTTTTTCTGTGATTCACACTTAATTGTACATCCACACATCCACGAAATGTTATGGAAGAATTTTAGGCTCTGTGTTCCTAATTTTAGGGTTGGACCATTTCTTTCTATGTCTCTCTTTAAAAGATCTAAATTGAGTGCCTTCTTTTTAGATTGGGCCTCAGTTTTCTTTCTCTTCTATAAGACAGTGACCTCAGAAGATGGTATGCTCTCACATCATAACAACTCCTCAAAGCACTGTCACTCTGCAAGGGAAGTGAGAGGAGAGGGAGGATGATGATCCCATCGTGTCCAGAAGTCACGCACGCAGCCCATGACCAGAGTGGAGGCCATGAAATGTCTTTTCTGTCACTGTGACATCTAGATATTCACCCTCAGCTGCTTCCATTTAAAAATCTAGGATGCTTAGTTCCCATTTCCTCAATCCTGGTTTTCTTGTACTCAGGAAAATCCGTCTTGTGGTGCTGTGTTGCATTCTGATAACAGACTCTTGGCAGATTGATAGCACACCATTTCTTGTGAATAAATGTTGGTATTTGGAAAAGGAGCTTTCTGGAGTTCCAGAACTCACAGCCTGAAACTGACTCATTCTGGATGAGGCCAGCTGAATGGAATCTTTGGCATGTTGTCCCTTCCTTTCAGAAGCCCTTGAAATAAAGCAAAATTAATCTAACCATGTGAATGAAAACAAAGTATAAATTTGAAAATGCTCAAATCTGTTAAAATCTTAAGTACTAGTTGAGGAGCTCAGAGAAGACAGCACTGGCCTGGTGTAGACTGGTGATTACTGTAAGGTAATGAGTGATCTCAGCGCTGTACAAATTTCACCAGCGCCAGACCTTTTGAAGCTAACGTGAAAGATGGGTACGCACAGAGTAATCTGCCTTTAAGAAAAAATAGCTGATAGACTTGCTTTTTACCAAATAATGAAACCAAATTTAAGAAAAATCTCATGTGCCAGCTTTATACCTGAGCTCAGAAATCAGGAACTTCAAAAAGTGCATATGTGCACGTGTAGAATAGTCAGCACAGTTCTCATCCCTGTTTGTATGTAGTTTCAAATCTTGAATTAAATGATTCTTTGATTCCTTTCCTACTGAGAACTTAGTGGGTTTTCTTATTCCTCTGCTCAGTTATACCTGTCCACATCGGAGCAGTAGGCTCTGGTAATAGCATCAGAGTCATAAGTGATGGTTGAGCTTCTCAGGATCCCTCAAGCCTGAGGCCATGGTTTTGCTCTTTTTTTAGAAACCTTTAGAAGGATATGAGGGGATGAGGGTGGTGGCGACCCTCAGCACAAAGCACATCAACCCAACACACAAACCTAACAAAGCCAGAAGCCTAGCAAGGTGGCTTGGGACTATCAATTCTCAGAGCTCAAGGATCACTTCATTTTTCTGTATAGGACAGTAGTAAGTTCTTCACAGGCCCAGATGCTTTTAACATTTTGCTAAGTCATTAAGCTGCTTATATGGGGCCTACTCAAGCTAATCAGTGGAAATTGTCCCTGAATATGCATTTTCAAAAGGACTTTATCAAATTAAGAGCCTGGTAATTAATTATCATGTCCATCTGTTCCAAGATTCTGTCTCAAAGAAGATGATATTATATAGTAGTTTTGGTGGTTGTTTTTGTTTGTTTTAATTTTGTTTTTGTTTTTGTTTTTCAGATTGGTCTGTTAGTGGACAGATTTCTGTAATTCAGTTCAATTTTTCTGTTTCACCTTAATTTGGATAATTTCTCCAGCTACTTTTTGGGGATAAATGAAATATGTAATATGTAAAATATGTATTAATATAGCACAGATTTAAAACATTCCTGACTCTTGACATGCTATCATGGTAGCATTCTCTTGTTTTCAAACACATGTAGAAACAATTTGGAAGTCTATTTGAAGCTCCTCTTTCTCAACTAAGAAAAGAACATCTATTCTGCTGCCCTCTGTCACAGTAATTCTTGGCCCAAAAGAGCAGTCAACTCATGACTAAAAAAGCCAGAATCTTATTAAACTCTGATGTTTTTAAAACAAAATAATTGTAGGAATTCCATGTTATTATTGGATCTGTCCCCAGCTTAAAGAAAATATGCTTTCCTAGAAGTAAAGCCCTTGCCCATAGGATATGAACTATCTTCCCAGTAGAGTGATTTGTCAGTAATATGCTTCAGATGTGTGCACCCCGTGCTTCCCGTGCGAGGGGCTTCTCCCTTGGGTGCTGCCCTCAGGAATCTGACTGAACACTAGTCTTGTCTTTTACTTGTTTCAGTCCTAAAAACAAGCAAAGGTGTCACTCAGTGACTTACAGTTTGATCTGAATTGTCACGGTTGTTAGCAGAGATTGCATGTGACCCTCTGACTCAACCTGAAAGACTCTCTGAACTGAATTCCTTGAGACCTTCGGTGAAGTTTGAAAGTAGAATTCACAGCACAGGTAGTATGAAGGCTTTTGACATTTATCCTATGTTAGCTTTACAGTTGCTGGGACACAGTATCCAACAGCCAAACCCTAAGGCAGAAAGGTTTAATTTGGTTAACAGTTTCGGGGCATCCAGCCCATGGTCTGCTGACTCCAAGGCAGAATCATCATGGTGTAAGGACGTGATAAAGATCTTAGTTCATGGTAGCAGGGAAGCCGGGCAGGGGCAGGGCAGGGCGGGGAATAGTCAGGAAGAGGTGAGGGACAGATGCACACCCAAGGTCACATCTCCATGACCCCCCACCTAAATACACTCAAGCGGTGTGCGTTAGTAGTCCCCGAGCCAAATCCCAAGCCAGTCACATCCTCATGTGCTGAAGCATCGCCATGATTCAGAAACCAAAACACCCTCGACAGTTCTGCAAAAATGCTTTGTGAAGTTGTTCTAAGTGCTTATGAGCAAATCTGAAATGTTAACGACCTCTTTGGAAAATGCCAAAAGCAACCTGAAATTTCATGGAATATTTTTACCCTTTAGTTACCTTTGGGAAAGTGATAGCACTCTGATTGTAGCTGACACTGTTTGCAGAAGCTAAGGGCTATGTCTGCCCCACAGAAATTTAACTGCTTACCGGGAACCTTGCAGATGGAAACAGCTGGTTTTTCTTGGACTTTCTCAGTTCCTTGTTAAGGATACCTCGTAAAGATAGACAAATACGTTATATGTGACATTTTGCTGATTTTGCTTGTGTTCGAAAAGGAAGTTACATATCATGACTCTTGTAATAATATAGATATTTTATTTCCGTAGATCAGTGAGGTACTTTTGAGAAGTCTTAATACACGTCCTGTGATGTTGCAGTCGGTCCTCCTTATTCTCAATAGACATATTCCAAGACCCTCACTAGTGCCTGCAATTGTACATAGTACTGAGCCCTATGTGTACTATATTTCTCCTACCCACAAATAACTATGACCAACTATAATTTATAAATTAAGCATGATAAGAGTAGCAATAGAGCAATTGTATACTGTACTACAATTGTGTAGACTTCAGTAGAAGTTATTTAAAATGTGTGATTATTTCTGAAATTTTTCATTTGACTATGGGTAAATAAAACTGGAAAATGAAGCCGTAAATAAAAGGGGCTTCTGTAGACTGTATTCTGTGAGAGCAAGGGCCTATGTTACATGTTTCTCAGTGTATACACAAGAAAGAAAGAAATGTGTCTGTATTATGTAGATGGTTTGTGACAGTCTTAGCATCAAACTCCCTCGTAGCATTGGTTTTTTTCAGGGAATAAATATTTTGTGTGTTAAAAAACAAAACTATTTCACTTGTTTGTCAAGTGCCAGGTGTCAGGCTACCTGGCCAAGTAAAACGTAGTCATGGTGTCTGGGAGCATAAAGCCTAAGGGAAGGCAAGCATTGGTAAGTCACTGTAATTCCAAGTGTTAGTCCTTTGGAAGTAGGAGTGTGTGAAATAACAAAAACTCACAGAGAGAAACTAATTTCTATTTGGAAAACTGTCAGAATTGACTTTTGAGCTGAATCTTTAGGAATGAGGCAGAGTTCACCAGATGGAGAAAGAGAAAAGGGCATTCCAGGCTATTGTAGTCATTGGTTTTTTTTTTTCCTTAACTTTTAGTGTGTCCTCTAGTTTCAAACATTAGCACTAATCCCATCTTTATGGTTCAAGAAAAATGGGATTCGCGACAGTGTTGGATTTTTTTTTCCCTATAACCACTGCCATTGCCAGACTCTACCACTTGTTTATGGTGTTTTGTTTCTTTCCAGGTGCTTATAAGGAAAGAGTGGTGTGCAGAGTCTGTAGACCCAGGCCTCCCTGACTGGCTGTACCATCTGCCATTCCTTCATTAGTATCCCCTCACCCTCATGTCAACCCAGTATGCTCTGCTGGGCCGAACCATTGACTCTAAATACGCGTGTTCTTTCTTGCCCTTGTAAATTTAGCAGGTTCTTTCTCCACCTGGAGCGCCCTCCCTCTGCTCCCACTTTGTCACAGTTAGTGGGCACTCACAACTCCCCGCCGTACACACTCGTGCCCACACATGCACAGCCTTGATCCGTGATCTTTGGGCCTCTGGTGAGAGGAAGCATTATGGAAGAAGCGGCTCATGGGGGTGAATGGGCCTGTGTGGGGCAGGAGGAGGAGCTTTAACCCTGGAGATGCGCAGTGCTCCTGCCAGGAGCGTTCTCTCCCCTCCGCACACAGGAACTCGGCAGCTTTGGGGCTCAGTTGGACCCTGAAACATGGGGGCTTTAAGATGACCTTCTTCGGCCATCTTCACGCTGATTACCAACATTTCAAAAAGAGTGTGTGCTTTGTACAAAAATCTGGCTTCTCTTGAACCAGGTGAAAGGCACAGCAATGTTGAATTTTATGTTTCTGCTTAAAGTGACTAGTGACACACCCTCAGAGGTCACAAACCCTCTTGCTTGGATTTTTTTTTTTTTTTTTTTTTTTGGTACCAGGGATCGAACTCATGACTGTACACTTGCAAGGCAGGTGCTTATGCCGCTGAGCTAAATCCCCAGCCCCACACAAACTCTCTTGATAATTCCCCCTACCCTCTTTAGGATTCCTGTTGGACTCTTACACTTTTAGGTATTCTAGTTCTAGTTTAAATGACAGGGTTGCTGTTGAAGGACTGGATATAGGAGAGAAAAGAGGTGAGAAATATAACAGTACTGGGAAGATGAATCTGAGGCTGTTGTTAAAGAGATGGTAGCAGAGTAGGGCCCAGGCTGGAGAGGAGAGGGAAAGATCTGGCAGCAGACATCTCGAGAGGGTGAGGGGTCAGTGTGGCAGCAGCATGGACAGTACTGAAGGCATATAGTAGTCCTGTGACATGTGAGTATTTTAACCATCCCCATTTTACATGTGGTTCATTTGAGACCTAGTGAGATTATATAATGTGTCCAAGGTCTCAAGGTCACATAGCTCCTAAGTGGCCACATCTAGGACTGATGTCAGAGTACACCCTCCAGGTCTGTGCCTCCTGAGGCGTTGGGTATGAATCAAGGCCATAGAAGGAGGAGGGAGTGTTGTGTAAGAGAGGAAAGCCACCATGTGGGAGCAATCAGTGGTCACTTTGGAGAACACTGGCCTTCCTCCATCACAGGTGAGCCAGAGTGAGTGAGTATGGGGAAATCACAGTCTCACTGGAGATGGTTGCAAAGGAGACCTGGTGTTAGAAGCAGATTTGAGTAGAGACTTTTGAGATGATGGGTTTGGCCACAAAGGAAGATGGGGAGCACAGAGGCACAGCTGGAAAGGAGGTCAGGACAGGAGGATGTGGCCTCAGGAGTGGAGCCACATGCAGGAGTGTACATTCCCCAGAGAAAGAGAGACCGTGCAGTCCTCACTTTGCCCCGATGACAAGGGTGAGAGGCTGAGAATTGACAGCCCCTGTGGATTCAAGTGATGTATGCTTAAAGTTGTCTGCTGCAGCGCCATCTGTGGTAGCTTGAAGGAGCATCAGCAGCCCCAACTGTGGAGTTGCGCTTGCGTTTTCAAGTGGAACATTAGTTGAGGTGGCACTGGTGTTTGTTGCTTGTGTGCTCAGCATAGGGGATTAGACAGTCTGCATTACATTGTCTGTGGTTAAAAATCCAATGCTTTTCTGAACAACTCTCTAAACTGAAGCCAACACCATCCTGTGTATCCACAGCCTCCACCCAGCCTGCTGTCTGCTGCCTGCTGCCTGTATTCTCTCAGCAGACTAACAAAATAATTCCGTGTTCATACACCAGCTGATTCTGTGTTCCAGAGCAGCTATTTCTAATATAGCTGGAGGTTCCAGTCTCTGAATTGGGAACAATGTACATTGCTATCTTAAACAGCTTCTCACATCCAAGCCGTAGCCTTCCTGTCAGAGTGTGATATGACAATTTCCCTTCTTTCTTGTCCACATTGGTCTTGTGTGCCTCTCTCCCTCCCATCCTGCTGCCAGGAGAGCAAGCGCCAGTGTCTTTATAGACCTGTGGAAGTGAGGCTGTGAACCCTCCCATCCTGGGATCCTCAGCTCTGTTGAACAGGACTGAGTGTTCAGGATGCCTGCCAGGTCCCAGCGCCAGTGATTTTAGCAGGAGTCTGGACTGTTTCCAGCTGTGTTTCTGGGCCTCTACTTCCAACTTCCAGGTGTGAGTCCCTTCAGAACTGCCACAGTTGTTGTCCTCAGCCCGGCACATCAAGGTGTTCATTTGCAGGAAGCACTGTTTCCTTCTCCTCACATCTACTTACTGTAGTGCACAGGTCTAAAATAAAAATTTAGAAGTCTTGTAGGTAGGAACCATGTGGAACGAAACTTGTATTTATTTACCTACAGTTTATGCCACTTTTCTTTCAACTTGGCACCTTAAATTTCCTGAGCCAGCCTTGAGGAGGGTAACCTAATTGGGTGTCCCTCGAGAAGGCTAGGAAGAAAAACCTGTAATGAGTGCTCCATGGGGCACCCACTGGACCTCCTCGTTATTACTAATAGTGGGAAGTGGAATGTGCGACCTAATTGTCCTCAGTTCATATCTTCTCTGCATGAGAGTTCTTGCTCTTAGAGGAAAACGAAACAAAACATGGAAAGCTGAGTGATTTTAATCTTGTCTCGGAAAGTAAAGTGGTGGAGAATGGAGTTTTGTTTGCAAGGAACAGCTCCCTCTAAAAGGAGAGCTGCCTCCGGGACAGAGGTGTGTGGTCCTCCGCTTGCCTTAGCCAGCCCACATGCTTTCCTGCTTGGGCAGTGGAAATGCAAAGAGATCACGCCAGGTTTAGTTTGAGAAAGGGGAGGAAGGGTGGAGGAGGGCTACAGCGTCGGTAGGAAAATTGCGAGCCTAGGGAACTTCCAGAGGGAGAGGTGTTATTTTCTGTAAAGGTAGCTGGACCTGCTGATGGGAAACCTATTTGTTTTGGATATTTTGTTTGTAGTTTTTTGCCCTAACTTACACATACCTGGAAAGAAGAAATTTAAGAAATAAAAAGATAATGCATCAAATTCAATTAGAGTTGAAGCTACTTTTTAGGGAATAGAATTGTGCTGTATGTGTCATAGTTTCCATTCCTAGCATGCTATTTCATTAGTTTGTGTGGAATCTTAGCAGGGCAAGTGTTTGGGCATTTTAATGCTTCATTTATCTTCATTACCTTACTCAAAGGGAGACACTCCTCCCACCTGTAAGTAGCAGTTTTTGATTTGTAGACAATGATGTGTCCCCTTTTGAAGAGCCCAACATTCCATTCAGGGGTGGAAGAAAGCCAATCTGTTCAGAGTTAGAAGTATTCTTTGCCAGAGAGGCTTCTGACTTGTTTTTGCACCAGGATATGAGCACAGATAAGTGTCAGCTGAGGGGAGATCAGAACCTGATAGTTTGCTACTTCCTAATTTTCTTCACTGAAGACAGACTTACTGCAAGAGAGTGTTAGAATAGTATTAGCCTCAGTGCTGTGGCTCCCGCCCCAGTTCACATTCCAGAGGCCGTGCACTTCTTCCTGGAAGAGCTGTGGGAGGGGTAGAAGACCATCTCCCAGTTTAGCATCCTTTAAAGTTTTTTCTAGTCATTCTGTAAAACAAGGTGTTCTTCTCAGTCAGTAACCTTGAAGGGTCTCAGGCATGTCTGATGATAGAGGAACACCCACGTCCAGAGATTTCTTGTAGCATGTGGCAGGCAGAGTCCTCTCTCGGTCTGCATGTGAGCCAAGTATATGAGCTGCTTTTTTTTCTAACCTAAAACCTCAGTGTTCAGGTTTAATTCCAGGGCTGGCACTCTGCAGTTAATAAGTGGGTTGTGGGTTGCAGTTTGGCCACTCAGTCTGTAAAAAGCTGGCCATCGCTGGCTTGGGGTCTTCTTTCTTAGGATAAAAAGTTACAATTAGTACACCTTTAGAAAATAACAAATCACCATGAACACACTCCCCAGGTGGAGCCAGGCCTGAAGGTTGAAGTGCTTGGGGAGGAGGAGAAGGGAGGAAGAAGACAGTGTGGCCCTGCAGGATAATTGACCTGCTCCCATGACAGGGTACCAGCCAAGAGGCACTAGGAGAAGACCCACCAGAGTAAGATCCTAGGAGCGATGGAGATAGGCGTCACAGCCATGGAACCAAAGGATTTTGTAGTACTTAGAAGAAAATTTGCTATAATCCAGCCACCTCCCTTTACAGATAAGAAAACCAAGCCTGTGTCAATTTAAGTGGCTTGTCAGAGCTCACCCACTTTTTTGGTGGAAGACAGTGTGAGATACATTAATAAGGAGTTCTTGTCTTCACTCATTCAGGTGTGCTGTCTCTCCTGAGCAAAGTTGTATAGACAGGAAGGAGTCTTTGTAAATGGTCAACGATATAAGTATACTAACACACATTGCTCTCATTAAAATGTAAAACCAGACACACTTGTTTTATGGCACATCACGCTGTGGTGACTCAGACCCTGCACATCTGGGTGCGCAGTTCTCAGAGAGTGGGTCGCGATTTCCCTGGAGAGGTTGTGATGTGGATAGGTTGTGTGATTCCTCCCCAGACTGACAGAAAAGCAGACCTCAAGTATACTACCTTAGAATCTGCACTGAACACAAATTCTTTTCTTCTGCATACTCACTTTGAAAATCGTGTGCTTGAAGTTGTCACTCTGAAATGTATAAAAAGAAAACAATATAAAAACTGCATACTCTAATCTGATTTAATAGCCATGAAAAAAGTTGTTCCAGGTTTTTGTTTGGATATCACAGTCACTCATTTTCTTCATTTATAAGACAGGTAAGCCATTCCCCACCTCCACTAGAGGAATGCACAGGAAAATCAGTATAATTTTGATTTAGTGTAGTTCACAGATACATGCTTAAGAGTTAGGTACCCATGTGTAGTGTTCAAGATCAGCAGAGAAAAAAACAAACTCTGATTGCTGCTGTTGCTTAACCAGAGAAAGCCTCGTAGGGTGGGTTAGTCTTCAGGGCACTGGGGATTCTCCGAAAGCAAAGGAAAGGAGGGGATTTGAGGCTGAATGGATCTCTGAGCTGGGGCACAGATGGCCTCAGTGAATGGTGATGAAGACTACAAATGCCTAGAGCACTCATTAGAACCCAGAAGCTCAAAGAAAGAGGCCAGCTTGTGAACGCCTTGTAAACTGTGCCCGAGAGCCTGGACTTTGGCCTTCTGGCCTGGCTGGGACTGTCTGTAGTCCAGGAAGCAGGGGACATGAAGGGAAAGATTGAGTATGCACTGACGACCTTTCATTTGCAGACCCAGCCAGGGGAGTCAGCCTCCTGAGGAGGCGAGTGCCCTCTAGGGGCTTATATGATGGCCACGTGCTGGTCATCATTGCACTCAGGCACTTAGATGACCATTATGCTGATTTCATTACCCACTTCAGGAAAAACAAAAAGGCAGCTTAACTAAGTCCCACGTGACTACAGCTATGATTGCATTATGCAGATGTTTATTAACGTGGTGCTTTGATCATTCTTTTAATACTGAGGATAACATTAGAAGGCTTGATTTTTTTTTTTTTCTAGCAAATTGCAAATGCAGGTTGCTTGTTTGAAGTTAGGAAGCCCCTAGACCTCGTACTATATGATTCCATTTATATGACCTGTCTGGAAAAGGCAGGTGCCCAGAGACAGCGCAGATGAGTGGTCCTAAGGAAGGGCGTGGCTGCTAGTGGGTGGAGGGTTTTTCTTTGAGGTGATAAAAATGTTCCGAAATCAAGTACCAGTGATGGGCACATAACCTCGTGAATGTAAATGACTGGGCTGCACCCTATAAAAAGGTGGATGATACACAGGACACGAATTCCACTTCAGGCTACTTTCATTTGGTTTCTACTAAAGCGCTTGGTGCTTTGTACAGTGTCATGCACATAGCTCTGCCTGGAGAGACCTTTATCACATAGAGTCTCGGTCTTCTGTTTCTTGCTTGTATCTTTGCTTGTATCTGTATGTTTGCTTGTATCTGGTCTTCTGTTTCTTGCTTGTATCATTGTTGCATTAGTATCACCCCTTTTCTTCATCTCCAGCTGCATTCCATTAAGAAAGGTTTCTATAATGACTGCATGATGGTTGCAGAAACAAGCTTGTGGCCAGATGAGTGCTCTACCCCAAGAAGGGTGAGAGGCAGCACACTAGTGTGGTGTTTGGGGCTCAGAAAAGGAGCTGGTACAGTATCTAGGAAGAGAGGTGAAGAAGAAGACTGGAGCAGCAATGCTGTGAGACAGTGGAGCGAGCAGTGTAAATGCAGCAGAGAGGGCATGCATGGACAGCGCAGTGACCGGAGCATAAGAGAAATACCCAAAGAAAGGTACTTGTCCTTCAGAGTGTTGATGCTAGGGTGACACATTGGTAAAGGAAGTGAAAAGTAGTCGAAAATCATTGATCATGCATCTGACGTGGGTTAGATGAGTGAAGACAGATCAGAGTGGGCCTTGGAGAAGGGTAGATGGTGACATCTACCTAATTAAGAAGCTGTCTCGTGTTTTCTCATATCTTCTGCCCTTAATCCACACGATTTCTCCGTTCTCTTGTTTGATTCTTATCCAGGAATTGGGGTAAAGGATAAGGGGAAGATTAGAGGGAAAACAAAAACAAACAGAAAGAGCGAGTGAGGACAAGGTGCAGTTTGCATGCTTCAGTTGTTCTGTAATGCAGCATTTCCTCTTCTGACCCAGGAAAGAATCTGGTTTCTTCTCGTGGCAATCACAGAGAATGGGAAATCCGGTTTAATTTCAGCTATATGGAATTGCTGTTTGACCATTTTCAACCTGTAAAAATGTCTGTTTTCCAAGATTTCAGCCTAACATAGCTGTCTAAGAGATACTGACGTAAGCCCAGATTTTTACTTTTTGTGGTTCCTTCTTCATTAGGGTGCCAATTTCAGGATCATAGAAGCCTATCAAAAGTCACAAGATACCAACCAATATAGAGGGCGTGGAGAGATAAATAGGCAAATGGACAGGAGCAGGAGCATGCCAGCTAACAAAAACCCTTGGCTCTTTACCATACCATCATTAGAAGTAACAATTCAGCATGAAAGGTTTCCCTTTTCCGA
Organism: Dolichotis patagonum; assembly: GCA_004027295.1. NCBI lineage: Eukaryota > Metazoa > Chordata > Mammalia > Rodentia > Caviidae > Dolichotis > Dolichotis patagonum. Next base: position 70,788 of record PVJX010002614.1, on the reverse strand, counting down.
GTAGGTTATAAGGCAATGTATGCAGTTTTAGATCTTATGCAAGGTAACAGTATGAGTCTTTAGGAAGATAGTAGAGGTGTATCAGTGTTGGGAAGTAAGTCAGATGTAGGACAAACATAGTCATGGTTGTCAGTGTGGCATAATTTTCAGCATACCACAGGAGAGCCTAGCCCAGAAGTACATAAACATGTTGGGGAAAGATTGCTAAAGTATTAAGGGACAACATCTGAAGTCGTATTGGATGGTTGCATGCTCTTTGATATTTAAGTCATAATGGTTCCCTACAACAGCTCAGTAGGCAAGAATTTGAATCCTAGAAAATGTGTAAGAAAAAATTATTCTGGTAAGATGTTTGCCGTTGTAACCACCTGAGATACAAGGATCAGGGTGTGGTCTTTCTCAGTACTCTTGACCCATCCATCTGTAAACTGTAAGAGTGTAACTTGTACAGAATGTCCAGTGCAGTAGGTGGAAATAATATACTGTTGCTGAAGTATCACAGTGATATGACTATGTCGGTAAAATGACAGTGATTAGGTGCATAAGCATGAAAGAGTATGGGGTAACCAGACACTGAAAACAGGGCTCCCAGATACTCAGCCTTAGAAGATGATTACCCTGCAGAAATACAGACAATGGATTGAGGGCTTCTACCTCAGCTCACATTGAACAGGTAGACACTTACTTTAAACTAAAGGTAGAAATATTACTGCAGCAAGACCTTAATTATCTATAACACCCCAGTGCAAGCATCACCCTACATATAAGAATCCTGAACGGGGTGAGGGCAGGGGAACCACTCACACCTTTCCAGTAGCTTTGATCTGTGTTGCAAATTTTAACGTATTTCTTTGCTAGTGTCACAGTTAACGATACATGTCATTAAATCTCTGAGTCTTGATTATTGAGGTACTTAAAGAGCACAAGCATTATTTCAACTAAAGATTAAAAAAAAAAGGAAAATGAACCAGTCATCTAAATAGGAAAGAAAAAACTTAACAAATGTGTCGATAGTTCTTCCCTGCTGGCAGCATTACCTCCCCTGATCTTGGCCTTCACTGTACATGAACACCAGTGCACTTCCTGCCGGGAGGTCTTTTACGATGACTTTTATTTCTGTTAACCTGAGAACTCCCTCTGCTGAAGTACCTCCACTTCTGACCCACAATTCCATCCCCAGGGGAGTCTGGGAACAGAGTGTGGTGCTCCTTCCTCCTGTCGCCTTGTACACTGACACCCACCTATCCTAAGCATCTCACTTCCTGCTTCCTGTTTCATTGTAGCAGATAAGACATTTTATCTCCTCCTCTTCTTACCCGTACATACTCACCAGATTTGTGCACTTACGCAGGCTTCTCAGCAGAGCTGGAGTTAAGGGTAAGAACCAACATAGCCAGCCTGCAATCCATTGAACACCACACTGATACATGGTAACTAGAAGATCCAAAAAGTTGAGACTTTCCTCTTCCAAGGCAGCTGCCACAGAGTCCATTTACTAAAGTTTATGCCCTCCAGTTACAAAGAGCCCTTCAGTCTTTATTCTCTTTCTTCCATTCTATAAAATTGTAAGTTAAATGTTGCTCAAGATGAGGGTGCTCCTAGAGATGGTGTGGGGAAAAAAAGGCTAAAAACTAATCAGGTAATCACTGAAAAAAAAAACCATGGGGAACACTTGCACATCAGTAGTACAGAAGTGCACCAGGAGGCCACTTAGTGCATGCAGGTGGCTCATTGTGCACTGGCCCTTTGAGCATTGTCAATTCAAAGAACAACTGGGATACACATTGAAAGACAGCCCTGTGGCAGCCGAAAACGTTATGCTCAATTCCACTCTGATGAAGTAAGAGGTGAAGTAATGCATCTTAGAAATCCGTCTACCAAAATGGTTAATGCTAAAGCTGTATCTGTGAAGGAGATAAGCCATAGTCACTTGCAAAGTAAATTCCACTAGGACAACCCCCCCCCCAATGACACTAGATAATCAAAGCTGTGTCATATAGACCTGGTACTTTGCCACTGCCACTTTGTTTGTAGTCTCCCAACTTCTATGTTGTTTTTATTCATGGGGTTTTCCTTCCCTTTTCTTTGGTTTCAGATGCGAATGTCTCTCTGGCTTATGTGGTTTCCCCGTGTGTGAGGTGGGATCCACTCCCCGCATAGTCTCTCGTGGAGATGGGACACCCGGAAAGTGCTGTGATGTCTTTGAATGTGTTAATGGTACGTGGTTTCTCTTGTTCTTGGAGAGTGTACTTTTGTGCTACAGCAGCAACAGCAGGAGGAGGAGGGAGGGTTCAACCTAGCTGCTTCTGTGTTTTACAGAGCAGAGAATATATTCAGGGACTTCGCTGTCACTCAGAAAGGAGGTTTGCTTAAGCCCCTGTAGTGTAGTGGGAAAAGGTAGGATGGGAGTCAACATCTCATCAGGAAGAGAAATTTGGAAATCGCAGATTGCAGATAGCTATCATACTCTTCTGGGTTTCAGAATATCAGGAGATTGGGATTTCAATAAAAATGATCATAGAGTATATCGTCATATTCCTGGGCCACTCAGTAACCTATCCATTGCTGTCAGGAGGTAATTAATTAAAACTGCATGGGGGTTGCCATAATTTGAAAGAGAAAAGATGTTCACTATTTTGGTTTAATGTTTTCCTACTCAAGAGAGTATCTTTGACCAGTATCTGGCCATTGGTGTTGACCTGCGTTAGACTTGACCCATATGGGCCAGAAAAAAGACTCTTTGATCATAAGATTCCTTCACACACAGAATCTGTCTGTCCTTTCACCCTTCCTAAGAGAGGTAGCTTTTGATAACTTGATATTTATTGAATTTAGATGCTAGATGGGAAGAGAACATAAAATATGTTTCTCTGCCAGAACTTTCTAGGGGTTGGAGAGAAAGCTGAATTAGGATAGCTGGGAGTGATGGCAAATCCTTGCTTAATCAATACCAAAAGCACATATATAGAAATGTCCATATTTACCACTGCCTTTAAGAATTCAACCTTCAGGAGGTCTTCTTCCCTCTTTCCACGCCCATGAAAGAAAAGGTCACGTTAAAGCTGAGTCTTGTTGACTGCATCTGGTGGTCGCATGTTGTGTTGCTTGGGTTTGCTCTGAAGAGCCCCTTGTGGCATGGCTTCTCAGCTAAGACAGGACACTGACTAGAACCAGATGACATCAGTTTGAAAATTGGTTCCTCCACACACTACCTGTGTAACTGAGGAAGTTCTTGGTCTCCTTGGGTCTCAGTTCTGCCTCTGTAAACCAAAGTGAGAAACAGTGGATATAAAGTGAGGTCTCACATGTGAAGTGTTTGGAATTGTGCTTCAACTGTAAAGAGTCTGTGCTATACTGTGTACCCACCTTCTGTTCACAGCCAGACAGATTCTTCTGCCCAGTGATGGTAATGGATACATTAAGGTTGAGCACCCTGATGCACAGACCTTAAAAATAAAAATACAGGTATACAGTGAAGGGTGCGGGGCGAGTTCCTGCGCGTGTGTCTCTTCTCACTGCTTGTCTCCACCCCGTCATCCGCCACCTGGTAGTTCTGTCATTAAACACCAGACAATGCACAAACAGACCTTTCTCTTACATTCCCAGGCTGTGCTGCAGTGTAATTGATGGTAGGTGATGCTCAGTAAATCCTTGTACTGTTTCTGTGAATATTTAACTGGTATCATAATTCTTGTACCACCTGAGATAGAAAACATTGCTCTTTACCCCAGGCTTCCAGCTTCCTTCCAGTATTCACCTCTCTGAAAATACTCCGATGTCTTTCTCATTCTGGAGTGTGAACTGCTAGAGGACAAGAGTCTTAGCACTTCACTTTAGACCCGTGGAGATAAGCGTTCTTCATGCCTCACGTAGGACCCACATTTTTATGAGGGAGTGACTGAGTGATGTGATTCAGACGATGGTAGTTCCCTAGAGGCAGCTGCTAAAAACCAGCATTAGAAAGAGTAGTTCATGGGAATGCTCTTTTACTGCCCTCCATGTTAACTCTTAGTCATTTTTCTCCTAAAAATATGACCTAGAGCAATAAAATTTGCTCTCGTTTTCTCTGGGTAGGAGGAAGAATGCCTCTCTTCTTCCTTTGCTGCTTGATTCTAGAAATCCAAGTGTCATGCCTTTCTTCTCAGGGCATTAAATTTCCATCTCGCTCTAATCTGATGTGTCTAGGACAGCTAATAACTGTGCCCATTCTCAGTGACCTTGGAATCAGTCATCAGGGCCTGCCCTCCTTTATAGCCATGTTTTATAGAGCCCCAACTTCAGAAAATCAGATTTGCCATCACTATGAGAAAATTTTGAGACCACAAAACAAGGTCACTATGTTTCTAGTGGTTGCTTCTTTCTTAGCACCATAAACTTAGGGAGTGAGCTTTGCTGTATTTCTTGTCCTGCTCTATACCGTCTCTTACTATATTAGCCATTCAGTTGTGGAAGAGATTAGAAATTACAATACTATGAAGATTAATTCTGTAGAATATTTTCAAGAACACTATGTCCCAAAGTGTATTTTACTTGATTTTGACATACATAAACATTTGCTTTCATATGACTGTGTATTTCTTTACCCAGTATCCTGGAAAAATCTTGCTCTTGTCATAAGACCCCCATTAGGTGATACTACATATCAGAGCTCCATTATTATCACTTAGAGAAGCAGAGGTCTGTGTGTGTGTGTGTGTGTGTGTGTGTGTGCGTGCATGCATGCACGCGCGCATTTCGCCACAAGGATTTGAGGCAACTTTCTGGTGAGAACAGATTCAATAACACAGTGTTAAATATTAATTAGAAAAGAGAAACATAGCCATAGGGTTGTAAGTAAAAGTTGAAAGTGAAAATTGAACAGAGAGTGCCCACAGGTATTCAGGCTGTGTCTATATAGTTGCCAGAGTTAAAACATCAGATTTGCTATCAAAGTGAAAAAAGAAATAAGGTCAGATACACAGTCTCGTTTTCAGAGGCAGAAAGCCTGCTGAACAGGGCAGCATTCGCTCTAATGATGTCTCATATGGAAATTAAAAAGGGAGCGTGCAGTTTAGTGAGTGACTTGAAGAGACCCTGCCTCAAAAACTTTTTAAAAATGAACTGAGAGTATAAGTCAGTGTGAGGGCCTTGGGTTCAATCCCAATGAGCACAATTAACAACAACAGAAACAGAGGAAAACAATTTTAGTCACAGGTAAAACATGCTGACACCTCAAAAGTTCATGGATGGGGAGAGGGAAAAGAAGGCAAAATTATTCAATAAACAACAATCTTGGAAGTAAGATTTAGAAGAAATAAAAAGGAAGCACTGAGTGTTAAAATGTCATGGTTTCAGGTGCCTCATCACCAGAAATACAGAAGTCCGTATCCTATGGTGGTTCTTCCCAACAAAAAGCAAAAGAAAAATACTCAATGCAGCTTGGTAGAAGCAGTTTCAAAAAATCAGGTTGACTCAGCTGTACTGTCTGTGCCTACGGTTCTGTCCCTCCACTTCAGGATTCCCCACATGACGGGATGTGGGGATGTGGGACAGGATGAGGGAATAAACTGGGGAGGACCCCAGTTCAAGAGAGAGTAAAAGTGAATGTAAATGCCGCAGCCCCACATGCAGAAATGGAGATTGCACAGCAGCGGTCAGTTCCTAAACTGCCATCAAATGATCCATATACTTCCGTAATTTTTAAAAAGATAAGCATTAAAATGATAAGATTTTAAAATATTCACACGATACACGAGACCCCTGAGTTTTGAAAACACTCGACTGGTTGAAAAGATGGTAAGAACATCCTCCATAAATATATTTCTCTTTGCAGTTTGGTTTATAAAATGTTCCTTCGAGTGAGTAAATGCATTCATCTGTGTTATTAATGTATTGAGTATCAACCAGTTGAAATTACCTGAGATATTTTTAACCTCACAGTGCTTGATACTTAACAATGTAGTGAGAAGGAGCAGGTATATCTTGAGGCCAGTCCATATTCCAAATTTTAAGAACTTATCATTGCTATAAAAGAGGAAAATCTCCCTCCTCTTCCAAGAGGTACAGAGAGCAGCAGGTGGGTAGGGTAGGGACTGGAGGATCATTGGTCTGGGCATAGCAGGACTAACCAAACACAGTTCTGCTGGGTATGAAGTAGGTTCAAAGGGGAGCTCAGTGTTTTTAGCCTGATTCTGTGCTAAACGTTTATGGTCCCTGCAGCACTCTGATTCTTACAGCAGTATTAAAATGTAGATTTTTAAATGAGCATAGTAACTAGAAGTCTCTCCTAAGGTCGTGCTGCTCATCCAGTAATTAGTTCTGTTTTATTCAGGCATTTTTTAAAGGTTGATAAAAATTGGCAATGATCTCAAGTAGGCCCTGACAGAATTTTCTTTCAGACATTAGCATGTAAAATTGAAAGTTTACAGGAGCCCCGTTCCTAAAGTCAACTTTCTCCTCATGTAAAATTGTGTCCTAGAAAACTTAAGACCTGTGACTTGTTAGTAAGAAAGCTAGTCCAAAAGTTACCTGGTAAGAGCCCCCGTCTGCGTGGCAGTATGCTCAGTAACATTTTTAAAGCACGCAATGTGTAATACAGACATGGACAGAATCTCATGCTTTGAAATCCTGTTTGGTATATATTTATTGAGCACTCCTGGTGTTCCCAGAGGCTTATTAAGCTACTGTGAAAGAGAAGGGTTTTTGCAGTCCTTTGTAAGTGTTGTTCCCTTTCCCTTATCCTGAAATACCGTGCTTGGTAAACTCTGGCACATACATTCTTACCCAGGAGGAAGGGTTTCTCACCCCTTCAGGAATGGAAGCCCTTGTATTAGCTTCATAATTATATCAGTTTGCTGTCGACGTATAGAGAAGTTGTCAGATGGTGGCTGTCTGTCCTGCAGTTGTCTTTCCTTTGGTTTTTGTCTCTCTGTCCATTTACCACTGTCCACACCGCTCAGCTCCCCGTTTCCCAGTGAAGCACAACAGAGGTAAATAGTGCATTGTTTCCTGCTGAGAGATTGAAGAGAAAAAGTAACAGAAGTATGTCTATTTGGAATTTTCCTCTTTTCACATTTGATGTGAAGTTCTACATTTTAGTCTTTTCCTTTGCAAAAATAGTTTATCTATCACCATCTGCCAATCAGTAGGATTTGGCAGGCGGTACTAGTTTACTAACAGTCTGTATTATAAGGCTCCTTTTCTGGACTATTTTAAAGAGGAAAGGAATTTTCCAGAACCTAGAAACATAAAATTTAATTGGCAGTCTCAAAACACATCCAGAAATCACTAAACAGACACTTTTATATGTCGTTGCATTGAGAAGTTCAAATTACATAGTAAATTATGTCTTCATAATACATTTCTATTCCACATCCACTTAAATCATCCTTTGGTGGCACTCTACACTATTCTGAGGTTTGCGTCAGTGCTTGACTGGTGAAGAAGTAATTGGCCATTAGTTCTCAAAAATCATGCTGGCCTTTTTATCATGCGCTTTTTTGAACAGCCTTTATAAATTTCTCTTTGTTTCTTGGTGTTGCAATTTTTTTACCCTAGAGGATTAATTGTGCTTTCCAGGCTGTGCTTTGGGGGATTCTCCATCTTTCTAAATGCTACTCCCGTACTCCTGTGCTTTAGCTAGTAAAACCGTGGGCACACCCCACCATGGAAATAAATCTGCTTGTAGCTGCTCCATGCAGAACCAGCATCTTCCCTCTGTGACCCTTCAAATCTTACACCTAGATTTGGGGTTGAGCAACTCAAATAATATAGACTGGTTTATAAATTTTTCTTCTCAGTTTGCATGGCTGTGTAACATTTTTTTGGCATTTAGTTTTGCTTCACTCCTTGGCATGCAAGTTGGATTTATACAGTCGCTTCATCTCTTACAGTTTTTGGAATTTGTGGTCTAGGTATACGGGTCCTTCCAGTCCCAGTGCAGGTAATTACATTAACTAAAAGTATATAGTAGAATTCTGAGCTACAATAAGATGATGCTTTTTAACATAACATTAATTTTCTGAGAGAAGTATATCCAGACAGCAATAAGAAAAGAGGTCCATGCCGCTTTACCTCACTACAGATATATACACACATAGACTGAGCTTAGCTCTCGCTCCTCACAAGACTTCAGACAGGTCACCTAGTCTCTCAAGTTTTGCTTTGCTCATTGAAAAACAGTATATATAATAGATAGATAGATAGATAGATAGATAGATAGATAGATAGATAGATAGATAGAAAGAATTAATATCTGCCTTGTTCCATCTTCTCAGGACAGTGGTTGTAAAGATCAAATGAGAAAGTAATTGTCTTTAAGTGCAATATAAATGCATACTCCAATTGAAATGCAGTGAAAGTTTCTGAAGGTATTTCAGACATTGTGGCTTACATAATAGGAAGTGATTTGGCGATAGAGGAGCTCATAGCAGATGTGAATATTATCTTGCAACTTTTCCCACCTGATTGAGCAGGGTGGATCAGCACAGGAGGACTTTCTTCAGCTTGAAAGTACTTCATCGTAACTTTATTAAGGCACAATCTATGCAGTTCACCAAGTTTTTAGTATATGCAGAGTTGTGCGGCTATCACCATAATCCTAGGATAATTTTCACCCACAACCTCCCAAAATTCTTTAAAGCATTAGCATTCACTTCCCATTTTCCCCCAGAAGCCTCAGCTCCAGGCAACTACTAATCTACTTTCTGTCTCTATAGATGTGTCCATTATGCCTAGGGGAATATTTTATATGGATGGAATTTATATAATTTATATAAAATAAGTTATGTATTTCATGTAAAACAGCCCAGTTTCTGACTTTTTCCACTCAGCATAGAATTGTCCAGGTTCACTCACATTGCAGCATACTTCAAAACTTGGTCACTTTTTATGGCCAACTAGTATTGTATTGTATAGATATAGCACTTTCTGTTTATCCCTGTGTCACTTAATGGACATTGGGCTGTTTTCCTTTTTTGCATTTTGCAAGTAATGCTTCTTTTGAACATTGTATACAAGTTCTTATGTGATATATGTGTTTAATTCCCTGGATAGGTAGCTAGGAGTAGAATTGTTTTAGTGTATGATAACTGTTTAATACTTTCAGGACTTGCTAGACTGTTTGCCACAAGCGAGTTTTCCCATCCCCATTAACCATCTGTGAAAATTCCATTGTCTCCATATCCTCGTCAGCATCTGTTTTATTATAGTCACCCTGGTAGGTGTAAAGTTGTGGCTTTGATTTGTGTTTGCCCTCCAGTTGGTGATGTTGAGCTGGTCTCATGTGTTTATTGGCCATTTCTATATCTTACTTAGAGAAACAGTGGTTCAGGCGTTTGCTCATTCTTCAGTTGAGTTACTTTTACTATTGAGTTACAACTTTATGAGATTATATGATAAGAAAATCCTTTCTCCAAATCTGTGGGTTGTCTTTTTTACTTTTTCAGTGATGTCTTTGGAAGCACAAAAATAGATGAAGTCCAGTTTACCTGCTTTCATTATTGTTATTGTTTACGCTTTTGTTGTCGTATCTGAGAAGCCATTACCTATCCTAAGGTCACAAAGAGTTACCCCTGTGTTTTAAGAGCTCTGCCTCTGTGGCCATTACATTCAGAGCACACCTCATGGTTCTGTGTGTGTGTGAGGCAGAGGAGCTTCATCTCCATGGTTTTGTGTGTGGAAATGCAGTTGCCCCATCACCATCTGTTGAAAACAGTGGGATTTTTTTCCCATTCAGTTGTCTTGCCACTCCTGTCAAAAATCAATAGTCATAATAATATTTCTGAGCCCTCAATCATTGAACTGTTATATCATTATCCTAGACCTCCATTATCTTTATTACCATAGCATATTATATTTTGAAATCAGAAAGTATGAGTCCTCTAACTTTTATTCTTATCAAGAATGTTTGGGTAACTGTTGCATTTCCATGCAAGTTTTAGTATCAGCTTACCATTTTGTACAAAAGAACCAGCTTGGCTTTTGATAAAGATTGTATTGTATGTTAGGTCACTTTGGGGTTAAAGTAATTTGTCTTCCAATTAGGTCTTCTTAATGTTATTTTCAGAGTACAAGTTTTACGTTACTTTTATAAGTCGTGTCCTAAGTATTTTATTCTTTTTGATGCTGTTGAAAATGGGATTCTTTCAGCTTCACTTTTTTTTTATTCACTGCTATAGAAGCACTGGTTTTTTTGAGCCACCACTATACCCAGCAACCTTGCTGAACTTGTTTATAAGGTCTGATAATTTTCTAGTGATATAGTTAGAATTTTTTATAATCAACTTTATATTACCTATAACTAGAAATAGTTTTGCTTCTTCCTTTCCAGTGTAAATATCTTTTACTTATTTTCCTTTCCTGATCATCTCAGTTAGAACTTCCGCTACTATGATGACTTGAAGCACTCACTGAGAGAAGATGTCATTGTCTCCTTTCAGATTTTAGGGGGGAAAGCGTTTAGTCTTTTAACCTTAAGTATGCAGTTAGCCATGAATATTTGTAGATGCTGCTTATCAAGTTGAAGTTTTCTACTCCTAATTATGGACTGTTTTTTATCATGAAAGACTTGGATTCTGTCAGATCCCTATTCTCTACCTGTTGAGGTGATGATAAGGGTTTTGTCCTCTTTTCTGTTGATGTGTTATAGCAAATGAATTTGTCTGGGGATGTTAAACCAACCTTGCAGGCCTGGAATAAATACTAGAGTCGTGGTATATTATCCCCTTTACCTGTGGCTGAATCTGATCTGCTAGTCATTTCTTTGAGAATTTTTATGTTTATATTCATAAGAGGAAATGTTTTGTTTTCTTGTGATGACTTCATCTAGTTGGCATTATTTTAAAACAACCAAAATAAGAGATAAGGAGTGAATTTGGAAAGTGTTTCAGGGCAGAAAAAAATTAAAAATCATTAATATCATGCTGAGAGTTCTGACTATGGCATTACATGTCCTCAGAAGAATATAATTTTGATTCATAATAGAGCACAAGCTTAGTTTATGGGCCACAGTTTTGCTTGTGTCATTTGCTGGACGTTTACTTTTAAGCATATCAAGTAGCGTTTCCTCACTTCAAAACTCAGTGATACTATAATGTCTGCGTCAGACCTTTGTTGCTGGGAGTAAGTGGGTTAATGCATGCTAAAGGCCAAGAACTATTAAAATTATAGAGTATTAAATCAGGTAGAAAAAATAATTTAGGAGAGCATACTGGAGGCACAGAACTATCACCATTAAAATAGCTAATTTCTTTGAGGCAGAACCTAATGTGGAAATAGGATCATCTGAGGTATAGAAAATGGTTTAACAAAACAAGTTTAATCTCTTTACAGCATATATCAGATATATAGGGTATATGGTCATAAAGCTTACTTTATTTGGGGTAAGAGGAAGTAATAGATTTTACCAAAAGGAATTTAGTTCCATTCTATAAACAAAATAACAGTGTTGTGGTTGTTTTGTTTTTTTTACTTTCCTTTATTGCTTCTGTGAGAAAGTTAGATTAAGTTTAGTAAATTTCCATTAAATTATAACTTCTGCTATCTGACAGAAGTTTCTAGAAGTTGTTGGAAAAGCATAAAAGGATGCCACTCAAAAATGACTTCAAATTTGCCTCTTTAACTCCTTTCAGAGACAAAGCCAGCCTGCGTATTCAACAATGTGGAATATTATGATGGAGACATGTTTCGAATGGACAACTGTCGATTCTGTCGATGCCAAGGAGGTGTTTCCATCTGCTTCACTGCCCAGTGTGGGGAGCTGAGCTGTGAGAGATACTACGTGCCTGATGGGGAGTGCTGCCCTGTTTGTGAAGGTAGGAGAAGGTGCCCAGTCAGAGTTAAGATGGCTCAGAACTGTAATATCAAAATGACCCTCGTTCAGGGTCATTCAGAAGTAGAGGAATATTGAAGTATCTTTTAATGACATCATTATCTGTCTTTCAGAATGTTAATAATGCCAGGTAGAGTGTGCAAGAAATCTTCCCTGTGGGAAGGTGCTACACCTGGGGTGTTGGTAACTAGTTACCTCTTCCACAAGTCTACGTGAGCTTCACAGAATTGATTTCTGTTCCTCCCCTGCCACGCCACCAGCTCCTTACCAAGTCCTGGGGCAAAGCTTTGCTTCTCTCTGACATGGAATTTCCCATCTCCTCTCCTCAGATTACTCAAAGTGTAGGAGAGGAGGGCCTGGGTCACTGACCCACTCAGCCAGTCAACTCAAGAGAGGAACCAGCCATCCCTCTTTAGCAGTATCCCCTTCCAGGTGGGCCAGGATCCTGCTGCCCCTCCTTGAAATCCTGTGGTGGCTAGAGTGGGACTGAAGAGTAGTGGGACAGTGACACCAGCTTTAGACCCAGCCAAGTGTCAGGTATGGTCCTGGATATCAGATTTAGCTCTCATGGGCCTATTTTCTCTACATTGCCCACTTTTCTCCAAGAAGTGTTCATCTCATGTTCCTCAAGAAAGTTTTGTCTTCCTGTCTCTGTAGTCATAAATAATAAATGTTTCAGAAGGATACCTCTGAATGTCATCCACTACAGTATACCCATTTTAGGGATTAGGAAACAGAACCTCAGAAAAGTAGTTCACTTGTGACATGTGCAGAGAAGCTGAGAACCATAGCCCTGGGCCCGAATCGGCCTGTGGTTTTCTTCTGACCACACAACTGTTGCCCTGGAAGAGACGGTAACGTCAGTCTTTTTGTCACAGATCCTCTGTCCAGAGTCACGTGTTCTTCTTGTGCCTAATCTCTGCACACAGGTGGGAGGTACATTATCATTTCAGGTCCTCATATATTTTTGTAGTTTTCCTAAATCCTGTCAGTGATTGAGCTGTATTTACCATGTAATATTGAAGACCTGAAATGTTTAAAAGTATGAAAACAACCTCCTAACAGTGAACAGTTGTTCATAATAATGAATCTTTTTCTTTCCTAGTTAATAACAATTTTAGCCAACACATTAGAAAAGTAATTCACTTTTTAGATATCATCAGAGATTTTTTTAAAAATATATCCAGATTTTAGCCTTTCCACAGTGGGTTATCTGGGCGTGGATCTGGTTGTGGTTCACATTTTTGAATTCAGATTCAGGCAAAAAAGTGTAAATGAAGTATATACTGTGCCATTTGCTCATGAAAGAATTTATAAAGCCCCATCTAGCTCAGGTCTGATACCTACTTCCATCTGGCAAATTGCCTCTCTAAAGCTATAATCACATTATTTTAAATTTTGACCTTCTAGCTTTCTTATAATGCCTTCTTACCTCCTTAGAACAAAGACAAAACTGTCTCTGTAACTCCAGATTCTCCCTGTACAACAGTGCTTATTTGGTAAAAACAAGTATTATGTATTTCATGAAAGAAAATGGAGTAATTTATCTGGTTGCTCTCAGTATTAGGATGCTTGGGGATTTTGTATGCAGTATTTATATTTTTATCCATTGGTTAAAAAAATCTTTTTTCTAGTAGCTTTGGATAGTTTTGTCCCCCAACCTGCTTGCTGCTTAGCTGCCCAGTTTATGGGAAGAAAAATGATCTAAGTTCAGTTTCCCTCCAAAGCACCAGCTGTGGCTCAGGGAACATCTAAAGCAGCTCTGTCGTGGGCAAAGCTATAACAAGGCCCTGTGGTCCACATGGAACCACAGGTCTGTGAAAATCAGTGAGTTCAGCAGTCACAGCCTCACCCTGGGTTCAATGGGACAGTACTCCTTCCACTCACGGGTGGTAAAACGCAGGTTTGATTGACAGTTTAGCCACCCATCCAGAAGACACTGTCACATCCCAAAATGGATCCAGGTACCCACAACTCTGTCCTTAAGGCTTCCCGATTTTCTTTCTTTCTTTTTCAATTTGTGTGCGCGTGTGTGCACATGTGTGTATTTGATGCTGGAGGAATCGTACTTGGAGTTTCGTACTGAGCTACACCCCAGATCTTTTTGTATTTTCATTCTGAAACAAGATGTCACCAAGTCACTAAGTTGGCCAAGTAGGGCTTGTACTTGTGATCCTCCTCCTTCTACCCCCGAAAGTGCTGGGATTACAGGCCATGTGCTGCTCTACGGTGATAACATCTGCGCATAGGTTTTTAGGTTGCAGCTTCTCCTCCCTGAGGACAGTGTCAAGAGGAAAAAACAGAGACTGAGTATGGCAGTTGTGTCTCCACACATTGCAGGGAACCCCTTGCGTAACTCCCAGGTTTTGTTTATCACAGTGGAATAAAACTGTTGATGGATATAACTTGGGGAAAAAAATGTCACGAGATGCAGGCAGAGATGAGGTTTAGAAAGTGCTCAGTTTTCCTCTCAACTTGTGTTTTGCTTTAGATCCGGTGTATCCTTTTAACAACCCTGCTGGCTGCTATGCCAATGGGCAGATCCGAGCCCATGGAGACCGGTGGCGGGAAGACGACTGCACGTTCTGCCAGTGCATCAATGGAGAGCCCCACTGTGTGGCCACGGCCTGCGGGCAGAGCTGCATGCACCCCGTGAAGGTGCCCGGGGAGTGTTGCCCCGTTTGCGAAGGTAAGCCTGGTGGTTCTAATGAGTCTGGCGAAAGTCTCCTGTCTGGGCGATTTCTACCAGTGTGTTCTTGTTTGTTGTTTTATTTACTCAGACATAATGTCTGCTTCATGCTGTTACAGGTTGCAGATGAATTTATTATATATCTCCGTCTCATCATTTTGGGGAAATGTTGCAGATTTAAAATGAGAATCATGTGGTTTTTATTTTTCCATTGCACATATGAATACAGTATAAGGATATATATTTTTTTAATTCACTTCACTGCAAACCTAATTAACATTCAAAGGTCAACACAAACAATAAAATTGGAAATAAGGCTCCAGGAAATAAGGACTAAAATATAGCTTGTTCAACTTATGATTCTTGTACAACCCAAGAGTTTTAATGGTAAGGAAGAAGAACAGAGCCACCAAAGGCAGTTGCATGGCCTAGGGCCTCGTTCTGTGCATCCTTTCTGCTTCTACTGCCATAAAGGCTGTGGCGTCAGTTTGCTAAGGCTTACTTAGGTCTTGGTTGCCTATATTTTGTCCACTTCCTTCTGTTCCATTGGAGAAACATCCTGGACCCGGTTTTCTGTCTCAGCTGCTGTTCCAGTTCATTTCCTGCACCCTGGGAGTATTCTTCACACAGACTCCTGTCCTAATGTTCTGTCCATTGTAGACGAGATTGAATATTCATACTGGCAGAATACATGTCATTAAGATGCACATTTGCATAGTAAAATGAACTAATGTGAGTCAAAAAATTAATCCACTTTGAGAATGGATCCTCGTAGAATTTTTAAAAACAGACTAAGCAGCTGGTAAGTTTTTCCAGGAAATTAGCTAAGCAAAGTAAATCTTTTAAGGATCAGGAAGTCATTTGCTTCTGCCTAAATTTGGGGAAATTTAAACTTCAGAGTTTGATGACCAGCTTCTGTAAGTACTATGGATTAGACTTTTTACAAGACCTTAAAAGTTGTGTAAAGATTATACCTGCAGGACTCCAGTGCTGTGGTCATCACCAGTTCTCTCAGCAGGACTCTCCTCAGGGTGCAGCTGCCACACTGCAGGCCTTTACAGCGGTCAGGTGGCCCGCACTGTGGAAGTGGCCTGCCCTAGCACACACTCCTCCTGTTACCCAAAGGCACTGTTTTAGTGCTGGAGAAAGGAGTGCATAGAAATATGTATCATAGTTGTACAGTTGGCTTTTCAGAAAAGGGCACCTCATGGACACTGATAGAGGTGGGAATAGCCTGTCTCTCAACTAAGTACAATCCCTTATCAGCTTGAAATATTTAAGAACTGATGTGTAGGTGATATTGCAAGAAAAGTTAAAAAATATGAGTATATAAATCCAGTGAGCCTTTAAACTCTTGGATCTTGATTGATCAGGTAAGAATAAGCCTTTAAAGACTTGTTTAAAAAGTGCCTTTCCTGCAACAGGAAGTGAAAGGAAAGCAGAAAGACCCTTTCACGGGCATCCTTTACACTCATTAGTATATATACTGAGGTAAGTAGAGGCAGGAAGCTGTTGGTGACCAGGAATATGTATGTATATATGCAACTGAGTTATGCTTACCTCATGTACATGTTGGGTACTGAATGTTGGTTTGGTCACTTACTTGTTGGATTCTGCAATATCTGCCTACAATTGTAATCCAGTGTTGCACTATTTGAGAAAGAGTTACAGTTTGGGTGAGCCATTAGTTCTCAAAAATTGGTAAAACACCCCCTGAAGTCCAAAAAAAGATAAATAAGAGATATTCTTAACTTCAAAGAACATATTTAGGCTAAATTTTAAAGTGAACAAGGAAAAAAGCAATGTTGGTATGAACCACTATGGGCTAAGTGCTTTATGTACCCAGTTTCTTTTAACCATCCCCATAACACTGCCACAGCCTTGTTATCCCAGTTTTAGAAATAAAAAAATTAAGGTTTAGAGAGATTCAGATAATTTCCCTTCAGATGCCATTGTGTGGCCAGGCTGGAATAAAGTGAAGTCTTTTGGGTTCTGCTGCAGTTTTATTTTGTTTCCCTGCACATGGTGCCCCCCCTGCTCCCCCCAGCCCCATTCCCTTATTACTCCCTCCCCTCTGGCTCCTGCCTCTGCAGTAGGAGAGGGGAGTAGTGGGCAGGGAGGAAATCATGAGTTGAGAACTGCTCCGGGTGTTGTGGAGGCAGTGCCCACTGCCCGCCCACCGTGGGCAGACCTCGGAAAGAAGGGTTGTGCCAGCTCCCAGAGCTCGCTTCTTCCGCCTCCTGCCCTGGCAGCCCTCTACCTCGACAGGCAGCATCTCTGTCATTCCCACGGTCGGGTTCTGCCCGTCCGCTTTCTTCTCTGTCTCTTCATGTTCTGGTACTCCACCTCTTTGCATAAAACTTTTCAGAAGAATCTTATTTTCTAATGCTCAGAGAACAGATTTATTTCATGTTGCCTGTTTTTGTTTTTTGGGTTTTTTTTTCCTTTTCCTCTAGTTGAGCAGTGAGTTTTACCTTAGATTATATTTGCTCTCCATTAACTGTCATTTTAAAATAAATAAGGACAGAAGAATTCTTTGATATGGAATCAAAAAACTGTACAGTTTACAGTGATACAGAAAGATATTATTAGATTATTTGTGATTAGTGATAATAAATTTACAAAATAATACAGGATGAATGGTTCTTGTTTTATAGAATCTAAGAACTCTGGAACCATTTGGAAGTATTTTTCTCAGCAGTCATTGGATAGTATACTTTAAAACAATTATAAGTGATTTTAGAATATCAAAAAGATTGTATGAATGAAAAAAAGCTAAGTGTTAATGTATAATAAATAAGCAGTCCACCAAAATCAGTTACAGAAAATCAGAACCACTGTTATTTATGCAGTTAAGACACAGTAAATTCCTCCACACACAATTGGGTGACAAGTGTTGGCCCTCACTCTAGCTGTGTCTCAAGATATGTAGTCTGAAATTGGAGGAAAGCAGCCCACACTAGGATTGTGGTTGTAGATTCTTTCTAAATAAATTACTGCATCACCAAATAAGGCCTGTTAGGTGCTACTGGGAGGAAAAAACTAATCATGGCTGTCATTGTTACTGAAGATACATACCTTCCAAGTGACAACATAATGTGCCTGGTTGCTCCCAGAGGACTGGGGGCCCTTAAAGACAAGGCTATTACTTGACAACTAACTTGATTCACAAGTACCTAAGTGCCTTTTAAGTTGGCACTTAAGTACTCTCATGACGAAGTCTTAGCAAGTTATTGTCAACACCTAATCCAGGTATACAGATAAGCCATTACAGTCTGTAGGTCCATAGCTGGTTATGGTCTCATATTTTGGTTTGATGCCTTTCCTTTACATCTCCTCTTAGTCATTAGCTTCATTTTTTATTTTCAGACCCTTGTAAGAGCGCGAGTGGAAATGTATGGAAGAGCGTGTGATGTATGTGATTTAAGTGTACGCACAGACGGTGTGATCTTATCTTTTTAACAACTGGCATAGACAGGGGAAGAGACAGCAGAATTGCATCTCCATCCCCACGTGGCACCATTTGTGTGACCACCTCTGTAATTCCCAGGGAGAGTAGCTGGCATTTCCCACACACTCACTGTGTGTCAGACCTGGCTTTGAGAACTAGAGCTCCTTCGATCCCCACAGCACCCTTCCAGTGTGCCGCTCATCTCCCCATGGCACTTGCTGCAGGGCATACAGCTCAAGTGGCAGCAGAACTCTGGACCCTAAATGTGAACTGTCTCAGAGACACATGGTGCACTGCACTCCAGAATCTGCCCGTAAGCAGGTGTTGAAACTTCGTGGGTAAATGAGTGAGGGCAGAAGGGAAGGAGAGGAGGAATGGAGTAGGAAGACCTAACCCACAGGTCCCCATAAGGTGACACATACCTTACCTTACCTTACCTTACCTTACCTTACCTTACCTTACCTTACCTTACCTTACCTTACCTTAACCAAAGCTGAATTAGAGCCGTCAGCAGTTTGGTGCCTCGAGCTTTTGAAGAAAGAATAACGTTAGGATCTTTGTATTTGAGAACAGAAAGCAGAGCGTTTAGTGTGGTGGACATGCAGTGGGCCCACGTGTCTCCAGGTCACTCAGACCATGTGCTTCTCGGGGACTTCTTCCTTCCCAGAGCACTGCACTCCGAATCTGCCGTCCCTTCCGGTTGCACAAGCATAATCATGGGTCTTCCAGGACTGCCGTGTAACCTGCAGTCTCTTTTCCTGATTTACCCCTTCAAATTCAGCATCACAGAGTTTCAGTGGCCTCCTTTGACTGAACACAGGCACTGTCCCATTTAACTGTCTTTAAACCTTGGCTTGTGTGTATGCAGGTACCACTGCAGTATTTCAGTTACACAGGCAAGAACATTTTTAATGTCGTAAGTGTTTAGAACAATTTGTTCATTTCCCCCCAATATTATCCAGTATAAGTGCTTCTGTAAAGTATTTAAAGTCAGAGGGACTTTGAATACAGGATACATTTCCATTAAAAATTTGATAATTGAAGGTCAGCTGTTGAAGGAGGGAATTTTACTATTACGTGTGTATGACTTACAAGAGGTGGGGACAGCTGGTGGGCCAACTTAGTTGTGACACCTGATGCCAGAGATAAGCATTTCATCGTGATTTAAGGTGTGTTAATGCCAGACCCAGTCTGCTGCCTCCTGTCTGGCTGTGGCTGGGCCCAGCCCAGGTGACTGCTGTGAGCTGAGTGTTCTCGGGCTGGGTCATGTGCAGAGCTTCCTGCAGGGCTGAGCTGATGATGTTGGCTACCTTGGAGATTTGGGGAAAGTATCATTTTCAAGTGCTAAGAACAGCTCAGGTAATAATTAAAAGACAGCATTCACAAGTATACTCAGGTTCCCAGGAAATAAATTCCATGCTTGTAATGGGTGAATGGTGAATTTCCTCTATTCTGTTTGTTTCTCTGACACTAAAACAAAATTTGTTTTCTCGCTCAGACAAGATCTTGGAATTATTTGTAGATTTTCAAAGTGTGAGTAGTGACAGGCATTTAAGGGTACATCATATTACTTTACTTCTGTATTTCTAGAACTCTCTAAAGCAGTGTTATTTGCCAGTCTATTGTCTGATACTAAGCTGCGTTTCAGGAAGGCCTAATAATTTTGTTTACCTGGACTTAATCATTTCTTAAAGTAGAATAAGAAGTTCACCTGTGGGCCATGTATAGTGGCACATGACTGTAATCCCAGCACTCCAGAGGCTGAGGCAGGAGGATCACTGTAAGTTCAAGGACTATATAGCAAGAGCCTGTCTCCAAGAAGAAAAAAGAAATGAAAAGAAAAATTCATTGTGCAGATTCTTTCTAATTCTCCGGATTTTGAATGGAATGTAATCGAGCCTGAAAATCCGCTATCCTCTCTGCTGCAGCCACTTGACTTTCCTGAATCTCTATCTGACTTGAAGAATCTTCATCCCACTTGGACCGGTGTTGAAGATGCAGTGTTAGACACGTCTTGACCAGTGTGTGTTTAATAAGCCGCTTTACCAACAGCTCACCCAAGGAACTTCATGCTGTGCTCCTTGTCATGAGGCAAGATCTGTGAGCTGTCACTTGGAGTCTTTAGCCCTAGTTTCACAGAAGCGCTGTATTCTTTCTCGTGAATGTTGCTGTAATTCAAATCAAGCTGCTCTTCAACTAAGATTTCCACTGGGCTGCCAGAAAAGTCTGTACCAGGCACATATCTGGGTGGGAATTCCTTGAAATAAGAAAAAAATGTTTCCAGCCCTACCCATAATGCTTCCTCACCGAACAGTATCTGAAATGATTAAGTTGCTGCTTCTGTGGGAGGGAGTCAAGCATAGTTTGGCTGACCCCCAGAGGCAGTGAAGTCAAAGATGCCACAGGGTCACTTGTTATTAACATTCTGGTACATAACAGGGATCAAAACTCCAGTTTATGGGTGGTAGCACTCCAGAGCCATACACTATGCTATTATTAGTAAGCCAAGAATAATAAAATATTCGTAATATCCTAAAGACTGTTAGGCATGCTGTTTCATCCTTTAACTCTAAATGTTCTGGAAACTAGTTCCATAAATGGAAATTAAAATATAACAGTCTGTTTTCTGGATGTCCAAATAAGGTTATATGTTGGATAACAAATGCATAGCAGAAGACCACATGTTAAGCTTATGTCTTTAAGCCAAGCATCAGAAATTTTTCAGTGGTGAATTTTTAATATTTTTACTATTCTCTAATCATTTCAAATATCTTCTGATATTTAAAACAACAGTGGGCTGTAGATAAGATGAGTGTGACAGACATTTCCATCTGACCTCAAAGTATCATTTTCAAGATTGTATGGTTCTTAAGCTATACAGAAATGCACCATGTCCATCCCATGTAAGTGCCTTTCTTTAATTGTCCAGCGCATCACTCACATTAATAGCTAAACAGGTGTGAAGACAAGCATTCCGGAAGTGGCTTAAAGGGGTAGAAGTACTTGTTCTTCCTTCTAGCCAGGAGTTCTGCTACTGCTGCTGCTGGTTCTTTAGGGCTGCTGTATCTTTGCCTGTGTCACTTTTTGCTTGATTTTTTGGTGAAACTTCAGGCTGATCATAGTTTTACAAGTAAAAATTAAGGTTGGAGCTAAACTCTTAATGTTTATGACACTCAAACTACTTAATGCATTGTCTGTTCTGAATGGCTCACAACTGATTCTGAAATACATGCAGAAAGTCCTCTGCCCCTGAGTGTGCACAGTAGCATGCAGGGGTGGGTTACTCTATTTCCCCTGCTGTCCATCTTCTCATACCTAAAGTGGCATTACTGCTGGGAGTCTCATGATTTCTCTACCCAGATAATAATTGCATCTAATAGATCAGACTGAGGCCTGCTAATTTTCATCTAATCAACGGAGGCAGGAAAACAGTCTGGAATGCTAAGTATGTGAATGAAAAATATTTAGTCATTCTTGAAATGATAGGAATGTTTTTCCAACAAGCTTAAATAAACACAATCGCTTTTGAGACTATGTTAAACTTTTTTGGATAAGAGACAACTCTTAGGCAACCAAACAGAAGTTAATGAAGGTTATTAAGAGATATGCCCTTCGGAAAAGGCTTACAGGCTTTGAAAAGAAAGATTCCATCTTCAATGGGACAGCCACTGATAAGCAGCTAATCAAGTTTCCTTTTTGCCTTTGTCAATCTGGTAGAGTTTAACATTTTAATCAGTAATCCCAGTTTCCAGCATTAAGGAGATCCTCTGCTTTGCCTAACTTTGGCTGTATTCAGCCATCTTACTTTTAAATCCTCATCTTCATCTCCTTTCACTGGTTGTCACAGCTCTGAAGGAGTGGATGGATGTAGACCTGCTTGTGTTTAAAGTACCCGATGGCACTTTTCCTGTGAAGCATGTTTGTTTATTCCCACCAGTACTACGAGGTCTGACTACAAAGTGAAGTTATTTTTAAACATACCAAGATTTACATACTCAAGTGAAGTGTTTCTTCTTTCAAAATAGTTATATGGAAAAATGTACATGAGTTCAGTGAATGCAGTCATTGAGGATACTTTGGTGCTTCACTTTTGAAACTAACTTTAGACCTCACAGCAGTCCTTCAGAATATCTTTAGCTTCGTCAGCCTCTAACGTGGAAAGTTTATTAACCTGTAGGAAATAACCAAAGTCATTCATGTCTAAGTCTGGTGAAAAAGGTGAGTAATCAAGCTGGACAAAAGTGTTCAGGAAAAGCAAAAAGTGACAAAAATAAAAGCACTTTGTCTTCTTCGACATAGTAACTTGCTCTGAAAACAACTCTGAAAGCAAGTTTCAAATAGAAATTTAACATGACCACCATTTTGTCCGAAGTTTATAGTCTCCAAAAGTGAGTACTTGAATCAGTAATACCTGTTTGTTAGTATAATTTTTGGTGTGCTTATTTAAAAAAAAAAAAAAGAATTCACCTATTACATGGTACTTTTATGACCTGTAGACCTTAACGGCATTCATTGAGATGGTCAAACTGCAACATTTTTGTGAAATTGCAGGTGTTCCACTCAGACAGACACATTTTCAAATAAATTAGATTAAAATAATTTGCCTATACAAATAACTCAAAATAGATGATTCAATAAAATTTATTTTTAATATTTTAATTCTGCAATTCTGCTTCTGACTGTACCATTTCAGACTCTTTCATGGCACAGTCTTATATGTATCATCTAAGAAAAAAATGATTTCACCTTGTTGGTCTATGAGAGTTCTTGGCATTGGAGATAGTGATCCTACAGGGCTATTGTTGAAGCCCTTTGGAACTGTTTTCAATGCTGTATCTATCTATCTGCTTACTGCAGATAAAATACCATGCAAGTGTTTAAGATGTCTACTTCGTTGTTACTGTAAAGTAAGGACAGACTGGAGGAGAAGAAATGTCTCTTAGAGGACATCCCATGCCCGTCTGAGGATGTCCCCTCCATCGGAGACTGCTAAGTCGATGGGAACAGCATCATTGCTGTATCTCAATCTCTTAGTCTAAGGTGTGCATGCCCACTCCCTCAGCCCATGTGGAGATGGGCAGCTCTGCCACAGGAGACTTAATGATGCCAGATCCTTGTCCCAAGCAACAGACCATCAACCTGATCTAAATTTGATAGGGGATAATAATACCAAACTTTTAGCTTGTTTTTGAAATTTGGCAGAGGACATAAGACATGGTACCCTCTATTTTAGACTCAAGTTTGAGTTATTACCAATTCAACCAGGTTTTCTTTTACTGTTTACATCGATGGGATACCTGTTTACACATCAAGTGGATTTTACTTTCTGAGAGATTCGCTGGATTTATCAGGTTTGTGTGAAATAGCCCAGTTCAAGTACCCAGACCATTGGGGTCCATGGACTCTGATGCCTGCTGCCCTTTGGAAATAAAAGTGGCATCAAGGTGTCAGCTGGTGTTTTGCACTAGAGGGAAGCACAGCTAAGACTCTCCAAGAAAATTGTGAGTCCCCCCAGCACTCAGTTATTGTGGACCCTTAAGAGTCGTGGAGCATTCTGGGTCTGTTTTTCACACTGGCTGCTGGAGCAGACTCCGGGCCCCTGACGATGTGTGTTCCATGTGCTGATCTCAGCCTGGCTGCAGCATATTCTTTTCTGCTTAAAATGTACCTGTACTCTTTAAGAGTGTTCATGACTGGAGTCAGCCTTCGCTGTGCTGTAGAATCAGATGAGGTCCGTTTACGTGGTAGTTCATGTGTTTGGTACCCACTGTCGGCCTGGGCCTGGACCTCAGTGGCAGTGGAGCCACCTTTAGTGGGGCCATCAGGGGGAAGGCTGGAGACGGAGTTCTTTTTCGCTGCAGTTGAACAGCTATTGCTCTTCCTAGCAGCGAACTTGTAAAACAATTCAGGGCGACTGTATTTGCTGGTGAAGCTAAAATACGTTCAGGAGATAAGCTCTCAGGTCGGGATGCCCTCAGGCTTGGGTATTGAGAGGGATCAGCAGTGTCTGATCTTTTCAAAACCGTAACTTTGTCATCCTTCCTGGGAGCCAAGTTTTAAAACGATTCCACAGAGATGGATTTAATTGAAAGTGAGAGTCTAATTAAATTGCCCAAGTTGTGGGACAGAGAATGGGAACATTATTCTTTGAGCGACAGGCCCCCAATATTATTATTATGAAAGTTTAAATTGAACTTTTCTATTATTGTGGACATTCATGGGAAATCACTGGCCTACTAGAACTAAGATTTGCTGGTAAAAGATAGTTTTTAAGGATTCCCTGTATCTTCTTTTAATTTGAGAATGGCAGAACTGCTGGCAGAGATACTAAAATAATATAAACGACACTGTAAGTTTGCCCTTGTCCCTAAAGATCTAGCAAGGCCTCCCTCATGAGAGGAAGACCAGGTCAGCCAGGCATACAGTCATTGTTCCAGCTCACATTGGGTGAGCTGATGACTAAGAGATTTCTGTTCTCTTGGAGACACCATAGACATAGTCAAAATGTGAAACAGTGATCTCAGACTGCCACTCAGCAAAGGTGAAAGGCGCCAGTGGCTGGTCACTAATACGCTCCAAAGCTTACCAGACCATATGAAACAACATCGCAGACCGACCCACATCCCAGATGCCTTTCATGTTTTCAGTGGAGATAGAAAATGATGCTTAAGTTACAATGGGCAGGGTTCAGAATGCTGAACTGAATGTCATTTCAAAGCTGCACATTTGAGATCTGTAAAAGGACTTATTGTAATTCATTAATTAGCCATTATCTGAGACAGGTTCTAGTTCTGAGCAGGCAGTGTTTTCATTACAATAATCACTATAGCTACAATGTAACCTTTAGGCTTGATCTTTGCTTTACAACCTTCTTTGAACCTTATAAGAATGTTATGAAGTAGTAATCTTGATTTCCATTTTCTGAAAGCCCAAAAAAGTTGATCATCACATGCCAAGTTTTGAGGAGTCAAGACTCAAGCTAACTGCTGTGACTCCAAATCTATGGCCTTGACCTTGTTTTTATTCAGAAGAGAGGGGATGAAGAAATAAGATGGGGAACGTGGAAGTCTTTGATCACTGTGGCTCAGATTCAAAAACCATTCTTGCTCCTGGCTCCATTTTCATTGTTGAGACCCAGTTACTGTTGTTTTGACCTCTGTGGCCTAGCGTTTGATCCCCAGTGCTTTTCTTGAACCTCTGCCTAGAATTTCGACCTTGCTGTTTGACCTGTGGAAAAGCTGTTTTCTGCTTCCATGTGTCTGTGGCTGCCTCCTTCCCCACCAAGGACAGTGTGCTCAGCCCGAGAGCCCAAGCCTGCTCTCCTCATCACTCTCTGTCCTCTCTGCTTGTCTTCTGCTTGGCATTGTTCACATACAGCCAGACTCCAGGCCACAGGCCCTGACCATTGCCACTCGAGTGCTGACCTACTGAGTAAAATCAAAGGGCTACTCAGCCCTGCCATTGTGCCAGGGTCTGCAATACTGTCACCAGCCCTTGCCCATTCTGGTGTGGACAGCCCTCTTTTCTTCTCATTCCTGCCAATCTTTGGTTAATTGTGCAGTGAGTTTGCTGAGCAGTTGGTAGAAGGGCCCGTACTTCATCCAGTACAAGATGAGCTCCTGAGGGGGATGAGTGCCCAGCTATTTTCAGGGCTATTTTAATAACTTATTTTTCCATTTGGGAGCATCAAAGAAAGGGATAGTCCCCAAAGTGAATTCTCCAAATAATTCAAATTTGGGGTGCCAGACATTAAAGAATTTTGATAGAGCCTTCTACAATGCTCTATATACTTCCATGTATTCTTAGGCTAGAGATCATATTTTAGCTCATTGCAGGAACCTGTTATTGCTGAATTTTTCATTTTGAATTATTGGATTTAGGGGATTTTCTTGCATTTTCACTGTAGCAAACACAAGTTCACAAGAGATCTGGTTTCTCCCCCAGTGGAGCTCATTGGTGGCATACCCTGCTGTGTGCAGGGGACCACTGCAGTGATGAGAGCCCCAGGGGACTTACTGTCCAGTCCTCCAAAAGAAAGGAAGTCAGATACTCAAGGAAGAAAGAATATAAGACAAATATAAAATGTCTAAATTATTCTTGGAATCCAGTCATCATTTTATGAGTTGTCTCAAGCTGAATTCCTGGAAACAAGATAATCTCACTTTATATAAGAATTTTTTAAATTTATCTTTTGTGGTCATTTAATATTCTTATAGTCATACTACTGTCTTTTCTTATTAAATATGAGATTGGTAAAGGAAGAAAAATACATCTGACAGCCAAGATTCCTAAGAAAAGCATTCAAAGTTAATAAATAGGTCTAAAATAAATACATGATTATTTCTGTGTCTGACCACAAAATAATACAAATCTTGGGAACATTTTCACACCATTCATTTTAAAATAAAATGAAGATAAGTAATGCAGAAATTACAAGACTGTAGGTGTTGTTATGAGAAACATATACAAAGAAAAAAGGATAACTGAATGTGTAGTGGTTGAAAGAATTTGAAAATTCCAACTACAGATTTTTTTCCATGACTTAGACTTTTTTAAGTACACATTTATACCCCGTGAAAATTCCCCCTTCCAGATTAGGAAATTTTTGTGTCTTCAGCTTTTTTCATTAATAGAGTTTTTTCTATAGCATCATTTTTGAAAACTGGATCTTTACTCTGCTTCCCTTCCCAGGCCCAATTATGTGGACAACTTGGTGATTTATTTGTATGGTGTTCTGTCTAGTTATGGGTCACATTTGTAAAGCAACCGTGGTAACAGAATGACATATGAAGATACCGTGAAACGGATAAGCTATCTCCTTCTTTCTGACTTGGCCAGCCTTATCTCCACTTTTATGGCCGTGAATAGGCTACCATTTACTGGTGGGGGTGTAGGAAGCCTGATATATTTAGCCATTGAACTGCCTTATAAAGTGAATAAAGCTTTGGAATTTTCCCACTCATTGGATATTCACATAGCTTCTCCAAGTCCAGCCAAAAGAAAAACACAACTTAGGAAAGAGAGTGCCCAAATTAAGTCTGAAAAGAGAACATAATAGTTCATTTTCGTCTCTCACAGTCAAATGAGTAGGCTTGGGAATTTATAGTGAAGAGCTGTGTAAAACATGCAGAGCATTACTGAAGCCCAAGAGAAGTAATAAATGAGAGACAGATATAAAGTAACTTAATTTGTTTTACTGTTCCTACTTGAACTTTATCTCACTTTTAAAAGGTACCTAAGAATATATTGGTCATTAAAAAGTACTTTTTCTAGGAATTTGCCTATAGTGAGGTTTTTACAGGGCAACTTTCTTTGTGATGTATCACAGGGATACACAGGAGTCAAGGTGGCCCTTGCCAGGTCGACCAGCCCCTCCATTCTCCCAGGGCACAGCCCTGGAGGCAGCACCCCGCAGGCCCTGGAAACCTGGAGCCAGCAGGTGACCTCAACATGCCCCATGAGGGCTGCCTCTGTGTCTCCCACAGTCGTGCTCTCCAGAGTTACACGCCCATGCTCTGGAGCAGCTAACTGGTTATGGCTTCCTAGGGTCACTAATCACTCCTTCCTCAGTGACAATAGTTAGTATTGTTTATGGGAGAGAACTGACTCCTACTAATCAAGGTATGAGAGGGACCTTGAATGGATTCATTGAAAACCAGTAGAGTCAGAGATTTGACACTAAGTTAAAAGCATCTGTTAATATTTTTATTTAAGCTGCATATATACATGAAACATAAATACCAGTGATTTTATCAATTGTTTTAGAGGCAAATTAAGATAATTATTTCATATTTTAATATATCTGAGTCAAAATACATTCTTTTTTGTTCTGTTGTTCTTCCAAAGTCATTGAGCTATATGATGTGATAATAAGACTGTTATGAAACTTTAAATTAGCATCTTAAAAGGTTGAATTTTAATCCTACATTCTTATTTCCCTCACTGCTTTTAGGAGAATTCTCCATAAAATAGAAAACAGATTTGCTTGACACATTTGAAACACCTGCATAATCAAATATATATTATTTTTTGATTGATTGCTGTGGCCTGGAAGTTAGAAGCATAATTTTCATTTTAACTTTGTATTCTTGATCAAATTCATTATGATCACAGTACCTTAATTTCCCAATTGAGGAGAGAAAATTGGTTTAGGAAATATTTAAACATCAATCTAAAATACCGACATTGTTTTTTAGAGACACAGTATCTGAAATTCTCTAATTCTTGAAAAATATCGACATTTTCTTAAAAATATTTTTATTGCTAAGGAATTTGTTGGGCTCCCAATGATATAGGAAATAAAACCTAAATTTTAAATACATATAAAAGACCAGTACATTAAGTTTATGTTATTGTGTATCACAAGAGGTTTCTTTCTTTCTAGACTTTTGTGCTCTGTGATGTGGCATGAAAATTGGTGGCTAAACATCCATCTTCCTAAAACAATCCCAACAACTGTAAAAATAGCTCTTCTTGGCGGTGTATGTTGTTTGAAGACTAAAATTCATTCAAGGAAACAACAGGTGGAAGACCATAGTGATTCCCATGCAGATGCAGAGTAGGAAACAGCAAACTGGATGTAGATATAACAAATACCCATTTTTGTTCTTTATTGCTTCTAGGCTCAGAAACTATTTCTAGAATTCTTCTCCACAAAGAAGCGGTTCCAGGGTTCCCTTTAGAAATAGTTGTAGCCAAAGACAATGAGTTCCTGCTGTTTCAAGCCTTCTTCCTTTGGAGGACATTAAGGTATTTCTTCAATTCCTCAGCTGATTCAATACAAGATGAGATGGAATTTCAGGGTGATCCTGTAAGCACTACTTGATTGCATTTTCCCTGGGCCAGGCCCCACCTTGTGCAAGCATTTCCTCATTCTCCCAAACAAGGACATCCTAAACCACTTTTTTCCTTTGAAAAAGGTTTGCTGATATGTCTCCCTACCCAACCAGTTTAAAGAGAGTGATTTTCTTTGCTCCAAGCAGCAGACCTCATGTAAGTGACACCTTTTGAAGTTTTAGCAGAACCTCTGTTCACCAGACTTGCCAAGGACAAGGACTGCCATCATCCTTTGGGAAGGCATGCACTGTGGCACATGATTCTAACGCCATACACCCATGTAATACAGGAGCACAGAAGTATAGCATGTAATTGAGAATCTTCTGGTCTGTGGACATTAGACCTTTTCCATAAGCACTGTTCCATAGACTGGAGAAAAATGTGAATTAACAGTCATTCCTGCTAAACAAATCTTTAATTTAGAAACAAGCAGAATACAAGTTTCACATATTTCCCTAATGTGTCCTCAATGCACAATCATACTGTGATACTGATTTTAGATTCTTTAAAATCACCTCTTTTCCCACTGAGAATTCCCTTGGATTAAAATCTGTGTTTGAAAAATCCAACTATCTTTGTTCATTATTGTTTTAGGACGGTAAATGCAATATTGATGTAAAATGTTTTTATTTGGGATGATGTCGAATGTGATTCACTTCGGAGTCATTACTCAAAACAAGGAATTAAATTTCAGTTTTCTCAGAGCACTTCTCAAAGAACTGCCCTTGATACGAGTCATATGACTAGTTCTGAGATTACATATTAATATACTGGGCTAAAATCAAATTCTCAGATCTGTTGAATGAGACCAGATCTTTTTGTAGATCATTTATTCCTGCATTTTCCTGTTGTAATATTTATCTCACAGAAATTGAACTATTGTAGATACAGATCACATTATGAGAAACTGAGCACTAAAATGCTGGGGAAATGATGAAAGGCAACAGAATGTAGCATGTGATTTCAGATAAAATATTAGGTGACACTGAAGTGCCTGCAGATAAATCCATTTTGAACAGATTATTCAAGGGACAGAATCACAGCAGTAGGGAGCCATGTGTCATGGGCTACTCTCAGGGCTTTTAAAATTTGCTCTAGTTTATATTATAAAAGGAAAAAAACATTTATTTATTTAATGAATAAAATGAAAGACCAAGTGTTAAGATGCCTTTCAGAAAATTACACTTTTGCCTGTAGTTACTGAGTCACAATGAGTATTGTTGGTTTGAACCTGATACATCAATGAGAAATTGAATAGTTTCAGAATAAATTGACAGTTTTCATAAATAAATGATTTATTCAGTTTTTCTGTGCTTTAATATTGAAGGTGTCAGACTTTGCAGTGGGTACACATACCAGTTTCCTCCATTAATCTAGGTCATAAGTGAATGGGAAAATGTTTATTTTTAGGGACACAAAATAATTTCACACCTCTTGCATGCAACCACATTGTCCAAAGCCCAGAACACCTCCACCCAATAGTAAGACTCAAACAGTTAACCGTGCACATCTCAGGATCAGCATCTATCTAGCTCATTGGTTTGATTGAACAAAAACCGTTACATGGAACACTACAGAGAAGCATTTCCCACCCTGGAGATACGGGTGTTAGATGCACATCTCTGCACACCATTTGGATGAAACATGGGTCTGTTCAGTTCTGTTATGGTCGGATTTTTCTTGCATTTTTTTAGCCAAAGATCATAATCCTGATCCTATTCACTAATCATAATATGTCCTCAAGATAGCACATACATCACTATTGAGGAAAAATATCATTTAGAGGTGGAAGGTCACCTTTGTAAAGTTGAACAATGTGTTTTCTTAACAAATTCCCACAGCTTAGTGAAAGTAAAATTCCGTACCACCCCACACTTACTATGCATTTTTGGTGTCAGATTAATCTTTCTCAGTATATATTTCTGCATACTAGCTTTTCTGAAGGCAGAAGTTTTCCATAAACTTTACATATTAAATGTCAGTAAAGAACACAAAGTTCTGGTCTGTGTAAATAAGCTTCAGACTTGTTTTTAACCGCTAAACTGTCCACTAAAGCAGCACATGTAGAGTCCCTTAATCCTTGGTCTAGTAACTTTCTAGAACATAGAACTCCTGTGGTTGGTTTATTTAAGAGCTGATATAAGTTTTCCTATCTTAACACCTGTGGTTAGAATAATTTTGAAATAGCAGGCATGGTGATGTACGCCTGTAATCCCAGCACCGGAAGACTAAGACAGGAAGATCACCTCAAGTTCAAGACCAGCGTGGGCTACATAGTGAGTTCAAGGCCAGCCTGAGCTACGTAGCAAGACCCTGTCTCAAAGAAAAGAATAATTTTGAGAAATCAGTGGCAGTCTTGTGACTGAGGACTGGAGCATAAGTATTATTTTTGTTGGCTAACAAACATGGTAATAAAAAGAAAAACAAGTAGGTTGAAAATTGAAAATGTTTACGGTAAATTTTAAGAAAATAAAAGAGGCAAGCTTTAACTATGTCTTAAACTTTACTTATGTTTACGGTTATCTGTCAGAAAGAATACTTTAGTCATTGAAAAATTAGAAATGTTATAGTAGTGGCAAGTTTATTTTAAAATTTCAGGAATATGTTCATTAAAACACACGTTGCACTAGAAGTAGAGAAGGCATAGCCCACACATCATACGTATTTTTATTGGGAGAATGCTGTCAGAGCATCTCTTTAATAAGTCGTCATTGCCTCCTACCTGTGAAGTGTCGAATCACGGTTCCCTTTTAGTAGGTGGATGAAAATGTAGAACTCTTGATCTTAGCAGTGGCAGCTAAATTTTGGTTGCTAATTTTGGTCTGTCTTCCATGGTAACAGGAGATGAAATCTGAGAAGACAGTGTGGACTAATGGATAGAGTATTGGACAGGAGGTCAGGAACCTCTGTTCTGTTCTATTCCCAGCCTGCTACTAGACTGCTATGTAAACTTAGATAAGCCAGTTACCCTCTCTGCATCTCATATTTTCCATGTGTGAAAACATAGGTGCAGACATTCTGTACTTGGCTTCTTCACAAAGGTATTGTGAGAAACAGCTTACTTTGAAGAAGTTCATAGTGTCTTTTGGTCAGGAAAATGATACATAAATATATCGCTATCTCTGTTTCCTTTGAAACAGACACTCTTACAACCAGGCACTGTAAAAACTGTCCTATGTCTATGCACCACAGAACAGGTACCATTACACAGGCTGCACAGAAACTAATAGTATGATTTAGAGCCAGGCTGCCTGAGTTTGAATCTTAGGCCCACTGCTTGCTATTGCAGTGTCTATGGACATGTCAGTGTTTGCGTATCATGGGGATGACGGTAGCAGCCACCTACTGGAGTATGCAGAAGTTTAAAGCATTTATGAACAGCGTAGAAGACAGTGTATAAACACTATTGCTTTTTTTATCGGTGTGTGTAGAGACTCTTGTTCCCCAGAGCAGTTCTTCATTCTTAATGTGGAGGAAAGGTAAAGATCCCCTCTGGTTTTGGTTTCTTCTATCCCTGTCTTCCCAGCATGCTTGCTTGTTCTTTCTCCTGGATCCTTGTACTCCCTTTGCCATTCCCACAAAGCCCTGCACCCCGAGGGTAAGCTATTAGTCATTGCTACCCATCATATCATCTCTCATAAGTGAGGGAGTGTCACATGAAAGATAAAAGAAATCCAGGTGTTTTAAGCTATTCTCGAAAACATCTCTGATTTATTAATTTTTTTAAAATGTTGATAGATTTCAGAAGTATTGCAGAATGCAGAGTGAAGTCATTGACATTTGGCAGCTGTGTCTTGATAATTATAAAAAATAATTCTCAAAACATCAGGAAAAAAACAGAAGAACATTTAACAATCTAAATGGAGTTTGCTTTAACTTGTCTGCATTCTGTAGCGATGACCACCAGAGCGATTGTCTGAGGCAAACACAGGGTACACCGTTTGCTCACACATAAAGCAGCAGGGTGACTGGAGTATAGCTCGGTGGTGGAGCGTGTGCCTCCTGTATGCAAGGCCCTGTACTCAACCCCCAGAGCACAAAAAAAAAAAAAAAACTGAGGTGGAGCACTCACATTTTCAGAAATCTGAATAAAAATACTTGTTTCAGGAGTAGTGACAAGCATATTAAAGTTTAGAATTTGTTGAATATTACTCATTAGATGTTTATAACCTGCTGTAGTGTGGAGTTTTAGAGATGAAATAGCATCTAAGAAGTAATCATATGTTGCATTGGTTTTTTTTTCCCCCCTCTTTTCATTATTAGAACCAACCTACATTACAATTGATCCACCTGCATGTGGGGAGTTATCAAACTGCACTCTGACGGAGAAGGACTGCATTTATGGTTTCAAATTTGATCACAATGGTTGTCGAACTTGTCAGTGCAAAACCAGTGAGTAGACAGAAGACTATTTTTCTGAGACCTAATATGATACTGTCAAAGTGTTTTATATGACTGAATATTTTTTTCACTCTGTTCACACATTCACTTGGGGAAAAATTGTTATACTTACCACAGACAAATACACATTCATCTGGGGAAAAAGAGCTGTTCCTTCATCTTTGCTTTACTGTGTTCACCTAGTCCTTGCTCTCTGGTGGCTTTGCGGGTGCTCTCTTGACATTGTCCTTGCTAGGTTATCAGGTGACAGAGAAGTACCTTTGCACATATGGCAGTCATAACCCCTAAAACTAGCTTACCATTGTTGACCCCAGTTCTCCTTCCGTGGACATTCCAAGCTGTACGTGGCCTCCCAGCCGTGACCTCTAAAACTAGATGAGTATAGCATTTCTCTCGAGAGGGAAAATTTGCTATACAGGTTTAACACTTTGCTGAATTTCCCCAATACCTCTACCAGAAAGAACTTCCTCAGTATCCTTCACCATCACTCAGGAGGCAGGGTTTCTGGAATTTACTTGTTCTTTTCCATTTCCTGACAGAGTGTGTCCTTGTTCTTACATAAAATGTGGTTCGGAAACAAAATGCTCCATAATTTGGCCTGAACAGCGCAATGCAATTGTGTGGCCTGAGTTGGCATAAACTCTGAATTGCACACTCTGGGCCAATACCAAGTTTATAAGTGCCTAGGACCACTAGGTATTTTTTTATATCCATTGCTATTTAGGTGGTTTTCATCTGTTCTTATTTGAATATTTGCATTTTTAATCATAAATGTATGGTCAAATTAACAAGACGCTAATAACTTTAAACCATTTTCCAACTAGTCGGAATATTTTTTAATTTTGATAATGTGATCTTACTCTTTCTATCTTCCATCATAGAGTAAACAAGAAATCACTGAATTAAAATAAACTGCACAAAATCAAGAACAGAGCCCCATGATACAGTACCGAACCCATCTTCACTCTCCAGGGATTCTAGTCAGCCGACAGCACATCATCGCCCTCTCGAGAAAGCCTTAACATGCAGGGCCTGGTGTCTTGCCTCAGATTACAATCCATTACATCTGCAGTTTTCCTTTGTTGGAAACCTAATTTTCTAAATAGGCTGAAGCTGGTGGAGAAGCGCTTTGTCTTCCTGAACTTGTGCTGGCTTTTGGTGGTCAGTGCCTGCTTTGTAATTGTCAAAAATCACGTGTCACTCATCTTTCTAATGAATTTCAGTTTTGAAGAATTCTTAGTTGTTATTGTCAAGCTTCGTTTTCTGTAGTTTTTAGAATTCTGTGTCCCCTTGACTTGACATTTGCCTTTTTTCTGAAATCTCTTTCTATTCTCTTTGTTCTCTCCCAAACATAGATAGTGATCCCATAATAAGCAGTTTCACTGTGGGCCTCTGGGTAATACTCCTCAACTCAGAAGTTTGGACTTCATGTTTGGATGTTCACTTTCTAATTTGTCAGTTATCTTGGGCTTAGCATTCCTCTTAAACTTACTTGTTCATCACTCTTCTGTAAGGTTTTTTTAATGAAGAAGATGCAGAATAAGAGTTGAGTAATTCTGTATTCTCAATTTCATGTCACCATCGTGCTATCTACATAGTGGAGTTAGTGCTAAGACTTTATAAATCAGTTTCCGTGCTTGTAATTGCTGCCATCTTTACATTTTCTTTGAGCCTCCACCCACCAGGGCTGGCCTGCCTTCCTGCACTCGACTTCTGTCTTTTGTATCTCCCTTTATAAAGCCAAGTTCACTCAAAGATGGCCTTGGCAGCTACATTGGTGTACATCAATGGCCAGCCTTGTCAGTTTGACACTAAGATAATCGGTGATTGTGTCACAAAGCGTTTATATTTCAGTCCTTCCAATCCCTCTGCAGCTACACGTTGCTTCTTAAACATAGGATCATACCGAGGTGTTTGTTTCTGAACATTCAAAAGTCTAAAAATACCGATTTCATTACGCCTGGTCATGTCACTCATGTCCTTCATCTGAGTTTTGCTATTATAAAATTTTGGCCCCTAATCATGCTTATATAAGATTCCTGTCATTTTATGAGGAACTTTACTGTTAAGTCCAAAGAAGCAGTATTCACTTGGTTATCATTGGAACGAGTCAAAAGATGTCGCTGATCTTTGCCAATTCAGACTATTATTAGTAAGGCCTTCTCTGCCTTGTCTATGTTTGTGTTTATTTCTGACTTTTTAAAATGAATATATCTGCGTACCACCTGCAACGTGCTTCACACTCATTCATATTTAGAAATAAATGTATGCAGGAGCACATTGCTTCTGTGTTAATGATTTTTTACATAAAAACCTTACAATCATTCATTATGTGCAACTTTTACCTATTTGTAGAAATATGTAGTCTGTGTTCCTTTTCTCTTCTCCCCATCTTCTTTCACCAGCTGCTGTGTTTTAGATAATATATTAAGCACTAAGGCCACAAAGGTTAATAAAAATGCAAGATCTATTCTAAGAAAAAAATCTCCACTAACTAAAACACTAATCAAATAATTATCATGCTCAAGTACTGTAACTTAGAAAACTGAATCTGCTGAGAGGAAACTTGGGTGCTTTATGAAAACTCAGGCTTTTGCTCACAACAGAGGAAGGCAGTCAGTGTCCTCCCCCACGTCGGTCTGTTGTGCTCATCATTAAGTGCTTCCTGGTGTTGGCAGAGTGAAGGAACAGGGAGCCCTCGGAACCCAGGATGCCTTTGGACACCGTTCTTGCCCGCAGTCGCACATTGAGATCTCACCATTCTGACCACACCTCCATTCATCACACTGAGATGCGTGGCCTGGGTGAGCCTTGCCGTCACACTCTCCTCTGTCACCGTGTACTTCAAAATGTAAACACTAGTTGCAGTTTGCCTACATCATGCAGCGGTCTGCACTTTGCTCTCACCCTCCCTACTTCTGTTAGCCACCCTGATGATTTGACAATTTGAGGCCACACCTTTGAGAGGTGCGTCAGATTAAACCAAATTACTGAATGCCGGGTTGTCGGACTGCTGTGACTGCTCTGGGCTCCCCTCTCAGTCCCTCAGACTGCCCTGTATCCGAGGGGTATCTCTGGGCCAGCTTGTCTTCATCAGTAGAGGAGAGAGATAGTACCTTACAAATCGGTTATTTTGAGACCACATGAATGAATGAATGCAGAACTGTCTTCACTGCCTGACGGGTAGTAATAGTT
This sequence comes from Dolichotis patagonum, assembly GCA_004027295.1. NCBI lineage: Eukaryota > Metazoa > Chordata > Mammalia > Rodentia > Caviidae > Dolichotis > Dolichotis patagonum. The sequence continues at coordinate 34,407 of PVJX010002614.1, read as the reverse complement.
TACTCTGAAGGCACTTTTTCTGATCAGCTGACGCTAGCAGATGCAGAAAACCCCAGCTTCCTCTCCTCCCTGTTCCCACGCACACCTCAGGTTCTTCCTATACTTTCCCAACACTGCCACCAACAACGCTCCTTTTACTTTTTAATTCCAATCCTTAAATGTTCTCTTTCTCCTTTAGAGTTTTAGGGAAAACAAGTTCCTTATAGGCAAGTAAGACATCGTTCTTTTTCCCATTGCAAATACTTAATGTTTGTTGTGTCAAATTCTCTCTTACATTATGTTTCTACATCCCATCAAAACTTTCATATCCAGTCCTAAACATTTATACCTAATTTTCTCTTAGGGGCAGGCCTAGTTCTCATTGGCATCAGATTTAGTGAAGTAAGGCCAACACAAATAAATCTTTCTCCTTTCTTACTGACTTGTTAGCTCCCTCGTTTTTTTCACTCATACAGCATTTGGTGAGTGCCTACAATAGACTGAGCATTATAGGGATACAAAGAAGGTAAAAATGTCCCCACCAGCATTAGTATTAAGCTGGTAATATTGATGACAAGCAAATATGTTGTAATGATGTTACAACGTAATCTTAGGGATATTATGGATAATCACACTATGATTGAGATAAAAACCCTGTTGAAATATGTCCTTCAAAAATATGTGGAAAGTATACAACAAAAGATTTTTTTCCTTTGGACATATTGTAGTTTTGCTTTTAACCTGTGACAAAAGCACTTTTGTAAAGCTAAGCCAAGTAATGTGTCAAGAGTATATGGAGAATTTATGTTATGCCTGACTCAGTTTCTAAAAGATATATTTAGAATAAAGCAAAATATGGTAGAAAATGTTTAGGAAAGTACAGTAGCCACAAACAGTTAAAATCATTTAAGCTATTAATATTCTTTTATTGGTACAAACTGTCACTAGCATTATTTTTTAAACAAAAAATTCATTACTGTCAGACATAATATGCTTCACCTTACAGTATAAACTCTGTTTTAAGTGACGTCATGTGAATTAGATGACATCAGTCTTCTGGCATCTTTTCTTCCACATCTTTAAGTGGATTTAGATGGGTTATTGATAACTTCTTTTCCAGTTTTAACATTCTTTGATTCTAAAATTATGAATGGTTTTAATCACAAACTGTTGCAAACATGTAAAATTGGTGGTAGCAAGGAGGAAAAAGCCTGCATATGTTTCATGAAATAAGTGTCTCAGTCAAGCATCCCAGCTAGGTTGTGCGTCAAACAGGAAGGTGGGCTGTTCTCAAATCACTCTGCCTCTGAATAGGACCAACAGCTGTCAGTGTTAAGATCGGGGCCGCCGTTTTCAGTGTTGCTTTTTTTTTTTAGTCATCTGAGGAACTTCATGTCATCAGACTGGTAGAAATTGCCAGTCTCCTCGGGTTTGAAGCTTCCCAGCAAACAAGTGGGTGGCACAGTTCTAGGGCTCCTCGGGTTTGAAGCTTCCCAGCAAACAAGTGGGTGGCACAGTTCTAGGGGGCCCCATCTGCCCCGTGATGTGCACTGTATTCACTCACAATCCTGCAATGAGTGAAGGGCTGGAGACGCGGCCCAGTGGTAGAGTGCTTGTCTGAGGCTTGTGAGAGCCTAGATTTGAGCCCAAAACACAGGAACAAATACTGCAAATGATGTTCCTGCCCAAAGTGAAGCAAAACAAACCAACAAAAGGCAGTAAATGATGCTTCTTACAGTTTTGCCAAATCTTGGCCTTAGGAGCATAAAAGTCTCTTTTCTTCTAAAATGAAAAGGAACTTTACTATGTAGTAGCTATTATTGATCAGCCGTAGTGTGTAGGTCCTATAGTTTGCCATTTTTTATCACTTTCTCTTCAAAGGTAATTTCTCCCTATGGATTATAAAGCATTGTTAAATCACAGTAAAGTCATAATGCAGAAAAAATAGGAACATAAAACTCATTTTTTTTTCGGGATGGCTTTGAGTGATGTACTAAAGCTTTCCAAAGAAACTTATAACCCGCCTTCACTAAGAATAAGGTATTTCTACTGTTTTTAGAATAAATTATTTTTAAATTTTTATCTTGATGCTATATTACTTTAAAAAAAATAACTGATGCACATAAGCCAAGGACTACCTTCTAGTCTTTATTAATGTTTTCTGTTTCTGATCTAGAAGGTTGTGTTTTGAGAGGTTAAACAAGTGCGAGTTTCTGAAAAATATTGAATGCTGAGTCAGTTTTTTCTCTGTTAATATGGCAGTCCTGATGACAGTGGAGAAGTAAGTAGCAAGAACATTGACTGATTCATGCATTCAGCAAATAGTTACTGAACACCTGCTCCATGCTAAACACCAAGATAGTGCCTGAACTGTCCACACAGAGAAATAGGGTCCTGCCCTTCAATTCCCTTTTGTTGGTGAGCAGAATTAAAATAACCCAGACCAGAGCTTACAGGTGAATGGTCCCAAATCAGGAAAGTGACAGAGCATTTTGCTTGAGGTGGTTTGGCTAGTCTGCTTTTTAGGGATGGGGCAGTCCAGGGAATTGAACTCAGGGCCTCATGCTTGCCAAGCAGGTGCTATGCCACTGCGCCTCATTCATGGCTTGCCTAGTATGCTTTCTGATTAATACTGTGTATCTTTGTTTAGACATGAAAGCCTTTTAGAATTCTGTGGCATTAAAAAGCAGTAAGATAGTGAGCTTTCCACAGCTATAACAAAAATATCTCAGATAATCAACTTATATGCAGGAAAAGTTTATTTCAGTTGCTAGTTTCAGAGGTTTCAACGCATGATTACTTGGCCACGTTGCCTTGAGCCTGTGGCAAGATGGTGCATCATAGAAGGGACACAAGGTAGCAGGAGCTGCTTACCTTGGGGCAGCCAGGAAGCAAAAGAGAGGAACTGGCCAGGATTCCAGTACGTGCTTCCAAGGATTTCCTTGAGACCTGATTACAATGGTGCACCTCCCAGAGGTTTCACCACCTCTCAGTAGTACGGCAGGCTAGCCCCAAAGCCACGGGGAATGCTTCCAGACATACCACTTGGTTCTTGTCAAATGGTTTAAACTCAAATAGTTTAATAATATCTTTTCTTAAGGGTACGTGAAGCACATTCTAGATCAGGGTCTATGGAAAAGCCTTTTTTTACAGGACCAGAAAAAATGAAGGCACAAATGTACTCAGAATCTAAAGGTTCAAGGAATTTAATTCCCAAGAATGCTGACTCTGGGAAGTTCTAGGAGTGTTTTTAATTCATCTGTTTCCTAACAGATCTTGCTATCATAACTTAAAAATTCTCATAATAGAAAAATGAGCTCAGATCTCTGTGTTAGAGAAAAAAATGTAGCTGTGAAAGTCTCATCCCTCTTTCATCATTCTCTTAATAATGGAAGATGAGAACTAATGGCCTTCCTTCCAAGTCCTGATTACAAATTTTTAAATGAGCCATTTAGAATTTCTCTTTGAAGGACGCAGATTAGTATTCAGTTGGTTCACAGCGTGGTGTAGACCCACGAGGTTATACTAAATGCTATGTGTAATGAAAGGTTTATGAAAATGACAAAATAGAATATTATGCCATAAATTACATTTTCCTTTTTAAAAGATAGCAAATTAAATATGCAAGTATTGCCAGCTAAGACTCATAAAAGATGGTATCTTAAAATATTTATGTAGAACATAAACCCATTTTACCTATTAATTGTAGTTAAGGTTTAATTTTAAAATATAAGATCTGCTGGTAGAGGAGACAAATGTGTTCTGGTTTTCCTCATGACTTACGGCATTATTGGCATATTTATGTTTAAGGGGTGTCCAAATAAAATAAAGATGCATTTATCATTCCCACAGTAGTAGTCTCTGCTTCCTGTCATACCTGTCCACACAGAGCGGCATCTGGGGCCAAGCGCACTTGCCATGTTAGCTTCCCCCTTTACATGCAGTGTTCTTTCCGATTCTGCATGTGCCTCACACAAATTGCCTTACTTGTATCATTGTGCATACTTTGACTGCCTTAACTTTTTTATTCCCTATATTTCCCATTAAGCACATGTTAAAATCATCTTAGGTTTCTATTACGCTAATATATTGACTTATTTCTTTTGATAATCACCATCGTTTCTATCGTCTTTTATTGCCCCTTCTAAAATAATGTAAAATAACTGAGTAACAGAGAAAAGTTAGAAATCACTCCAGATTTTGCTAACAGGGGTTAGTTTAAACTTTAAAATAGTAGTAGTTCATTAATGTATTTCAACACCTACAGTTTTTAGTCAATTAGTAAGTATCCAAATACTTGACTTGTTTGTCAACATGTAAGGGAGATGATAGCTAAATGGAGCACTATTTCATTTTCTATCATTTTGTAAGAGATTGCTTTTTTTAAGAAAGGGTAAGAAAGCCTTTCTGCTATATACAATGTGCAGTGTTATATTTTATATGTTATATTTTAATACCCACAAGAGTAATTATTTGTGAACAAGTAAGCACAGCTTCACCTAAGATGGCATGCATTAGAAATAAAACATATAATGAAACTCAAAAGTGTTAAGTTTCTAATTCCCACATTTTAACATAAATGTCATCAGTGGTTTCAAGTGACTATTAAAAAATATATGAAACAGATACACTTGGTTATTAGCAATAGTTACCAACCCACTCTTCATTAGATGCCTACCAGATTGGATTGGGCTTCAGAAATGCATTTCAGAGTTGGGTTGTATTTTGAGTGTTAACTATCAAAAGGTAGAATCATACTGTGATGATCATGAAATAACACAGTGTGTACTTTTTAACTATGACCGATGCTGTTTAGCTGAGAACTTTGGATCTGTGAGATTGGAGGGTTGAGGGAAGATACTGAAGCAGCAGTGTATTCTGGTCTGTTCCTCTTTGGAAGAAATGAGCCATCCATGTGTCTTCACAGGGGAGGAGCTGTGCTTGAGCCTTAAACAAGGCTGCACCTTGGACTGTCCCTCCGGTTTCCTAACTGATGCCCACAACTGTGAGATCTGTCAGTGCCGCCCGCGGGCCAGGAAATGCAGACCCGTCATCTGTGACAAGCACTGTCCATTAGGATACATGTACGTATTTCCTAATCCTCAAAACCTACCAAGCAGAGCTTGTGGAATTGCTCATACCCAGTCTGTTAGCATTTCGTGCATGTTAGCGACAGGATCAGTGGTGTTCTGAGTCTAGAATATCCATCTTGGTTTGATTAGGTAATTGAGAAAACAAGGAAGGGATTGTGTCTCCGAAGGTAAGACTCAAGTGCCATTCATCCTCTTTCATGGAAATGACCCAGATGCACTGTGATCATGTCATGTGAGAAATCCCCCTATCACAGTCCTTTGGACACTGCCGCGAGATTGGAAATGGATTTGTGATGAGGCCCTGCTACTGTTAGTGCTGCAACTTTTCATATTCATCATAGGCACTGTTTTGTGATAAACTAATTAACCTGTAGTAAGGTCACCTGAAAGTCACTCTTAAAAATATCAAGCATCCTACCCACTATGCTGTGATGTCTAACTCTGGACATGTTCAACATTTTATAACATTTTTCAAGTCTGAGTAGATGAAATAAAACGTATTTGTTTCTTTGGTCTGTATTAACATTTGTGTTTTCTTTTACATTAAATTGATCCCTTAAAAAATTACCTTTCAAAATATTGTTTTATCATGTTTTCCTATGCTGTCTTCCATCTCAATCTTTCTTCTTTTATCGTTTTATATATTTAATATCATACTGCAGGGGATTTAAATCCATCATCTTTTGCCCATCTTCTTTCAGTCATCTTTTTTATTCTTTTGAAAATTTTAAATTGGGAGGGTAGATCTTAATTCTCATTTTAATTGGGTAATTAAGTTGAGAATATAAAAATTCTTCAAGTATAAATCATCATTATTCTTAATTCTAAAATATAAATATAATACCAAGAAAAGTATAGTCACTCCATCACTTCGATAACAGAAAGTATCACTATCCTGATGGTAGTGGCAACAGCCACTTGCCACAGTATTACGACAGCGCAGAATCAAGACAACATTCAAACCCAGCCCACGTCTTGGAGAGAAATCTCTTGGAAGATGATGGATTTCACTTTGTACTCCTGATATAAGCACACAGGGAGAACCCAGTTGACTGTTGTGGACACCTGAGTGCTGAACCGGCTAGAAACTGTTTTAACGACACCTTCTAAAAAGACATCTTGACCAGATTCCTTGTGGGAGTGTTAAGCAGACTTTGGTGTCTGTCATTCAGAGTATCTCCTGAGTGAACCTCGTGTATGCTTACGGTAGGACTGAATCGATGGACAATCAAGAATAGCAGACAAAACCCTGATAGAAGTAGAAAATGATACGGTAGATGATATGAATACACACGATCCATTTACTCTTCTCATCATGTTGAAGTGAGAGCGTCACGTTTAGTACTGCCTTAGCAAAATGGGTAGTTGGCCACTTAGTTGTTCCATATTAAAGGTTTCTAATGGCTCTGTTGTCTTTAACATCTTCATTTTTCCAAGATGAAAATGGATGGGTATTTTCTCTCAGTTGGCTACCATACCTGACCGCTTAGTGTTTCTTGGGATGAAACATAAGGTACATAGAGTACTTTTCCTCCTTAAAGGCCCAGGAGTCCCGTCGGGGCCGAGTCTGTGGAGGAGATGGGGAGCCTGAGAGTCCTTAGCCTTCCAGCTGCGAACATGAGGAAGGGGCGGGTGGGTAAGTGGGTGAGCTCCTTTTGGCTCAGTCTCTTTTTAGGAAAAAAAAAGGATTTGGTTTTTATGAACATTTACTTAATTTATTTTACATCATCTTCCTGATTAATACAGAATTTGGAAAGAAGGTTCCCCCAGTGTTTTCTTTGACCTCTGGCACACTTAGTTGGTACCTCATGGCCAGAAGGTTTAAAAGCCCATGTTCTTTTCTAACTAGACCTAGTGAAGTGGCTGCTGAGCACTGAGTGTTGAAGGCTTTTACTGTTTATGAACACTTAGGAAGCCTTCCCAAGTCTGTGGGCCCTTAAGTCATATCTTCTCTAAGTTTCAGTAGATATCTCATTAAATGTTTACTAGTGCCTGGAATTTTTCAGAGAATTGTGTCTTGTGAGGAAGCCTGGGAGCCCAAACAAAAGAAGGACTTTTGTCCTTAATGCTAACTCTGGCATTGTTTAACTTCCTATTCTTGGAGTTGCACATTTATCTTTTTATAAGGTGACACCGATTTTCCTAATTAAATCAATAGTCATGTCTTTGGGATACTGACAGCCTCATCCCAGAGGCACAGGAGGACTTGGGCAGTTCTAAAGCTTGGTTTTGGTGGGCAGTGGTCATAGCCACAGGGAGCTAATTACACATCGCCCCAGGAGTTTTGAGAGCAGAAGTCAAGTCATTATGCTTAAGTAGCAATATCCCTTCTTTGATCCTTGGTTTGAATGCTTGGGGATCATTTGAGACTTTTTGATTTTCTGACCTCTGGCCAAATTTTAATTACCCAGGAAGAATAAACACGGCTGTGACATCTGTCGCTGTAAGAAATGTCCAGAGCTCCCATGCAGTAAAATCTGCCCCTTGGGCTTCCAGCAAGATAGTCATGGCTGTCTTATCTGCAGGTGCAGAGGTAAGTATGAATACATGGCCCTGCCCCCTCAAAGCAGCCAGGGGCGTGGAAACAAAGAACAGAAGGACATTTGGTAAATGAAATGGTTTAAGTGATTGCTGCTCTGACACAAATGTCACTCTCTGTGGGACCCTCCCATAGGACTCCCTTTGCCTTTCATCTTAATGGCATAAAAGCTCAGAACAGAATTTAGAGCAAGCATATGATGGAGAAGCACATTTGCCAAATGAATCACTTTTGAGCTCTGCAGTTTTACTTGTCTCTGGAACTTTAGCCTAAAGCTGAAGTTTATCTCAGCCTCCGTAAAAGTCGGACTTCTTCTGTTGGAGTGGTATTGATACAACTGATGCAGTAAAGAGCCTCATTTCATTGCCCCTGAGGGTAGGTGTAGATTTCCTGGAAGCACATGCCATCCCAGAGTTGTGTGTAAGTACAGATGCTGGACATCCCCTCTGCCTGAGACTTGCTGCAGGGACATTTCTGAAGTCATTAGCTTTGTACCCAGTCTGCATTTTCTGCCCTTATCTCAGCACCAGTTCCACCCATTCCATTCCAGTTCGATGAGACATAGATTAACCAATTGAAGATCCCTAAAGTTTGCTCAGTATTTTCTCCAAGTTGAACAGTTACCACCTTGGTGGTGTTTGAAGGGTTTGCAGTTTAGCAGAATCTAGTCAGTTGCTTCAGTGGTTCTGTGGAGGAAAAATCTATAGTTGTAAGGGGCCCAGCATTTCTCCATGGGGTAAGCTTCTGAAGTGATGATTCTCAATATTAATTAAATATACATGAGTGTGTGACATCCAGTATAAAACCAATGCCTATTTGTTGTGGAAATATGACAATATAGAGTGAAAGGAGTAAAAATCAGCAATAATCCCATCTGTGGAAGAGAAACGATTTTGCAAGCTTTTATGTCTCTTTTTTTTTTTTTTTTTTTTTTTTTTTTCTCCTCAACACTGGGAGCCTGTTGACTTAAATTCCTTTCCTGAGCATTTCCCATGTCACTGACTGTTCTCTGTAGCTGTAACGCTTGGTGGCTGGGTTCCATTCCCTGTAAGGACACTACAGGCCGTTTCTCTTGTGCTGTAGCTGCTTCTTTACCAGGCTGCCTTTGTCTGTCCAGAGGTCCCTGCTTCAGCCGGGCCACCTGTCCTGTCAGGCACATGCCTGTCCATGGATGGCCATCATCATAAAAATGAGGAAAGCTGGCATGATGGGTGCCGGGAATGCTACTGTCACAATGGACGGGAAATGTGTGCCCTGATCACCTGCCCAGTGCCTGCCTGTGGCAACCCCACCATTCATCCTGGACAGTGCTGCCCGTCATGCGCAGGTAAAAGCTGGCTGCCCTCTCGTGTGCTCCAAATGCAAACAACTTTGCCTTGTGGGGCCTCACAGACACCCAAGACCCCAGGGGAAACACAGACAGCACCTGGGATACCTTTCTGTTTTGTGGCATCCATTAACAACAGCCACAGAATCCCCCAGGTACAGCAAGTGATCAGCCAAAAAGCAGAGAAAATCCCAAAGCTCTACAAACTATTCTCCTTATTTTTGAAGGGTTTACTCAGTTATCTTGATCTTTGAACTTCTTTTTTTGGTAAGAGTTGCTGGGTATATGTGTTTAAATCCAGCTTCTACATTTTACTCACGGTGAATTAAGACTGAATACCTTAGTTAACTTGAGGGACTTGATTCTAGTTTTATTTCACAAAACCTTATCAAGTAATATTGGAGAAGAAGAGAAGTCTGTGGTGATAACTTTTTTTAAAATAACACACATGTGGTGCTTTTGCCAAATGAAAAAATTTAGAGTGACCAAGGCCATACATCTACAGCATACAAAGTCATAATGGTAATCAAACTGAGGTATTAGAAGAACAGAACAGATTCGTGATTCATAGGGATTTGAATTGTGATTGTCAATAGCAGTAATTATCACCATAATGCCTCATCTAGTGCCTTTTAGTTTAAAAGCTCAGCACAGTTTTATATCTATTATTTCTCCTCGGTGCAGGTCACTTTGAGTTAGGGGGAAAGTATACTTACAGTGTCTTTCATTTGGAAAACAGACACAGAAAAATTAACTCTCTTACCTAAAGTAAAATAGCTGGAAGGCCAGGGAGCAGTGAAGTCTTCCAAATACCACATCAGATTGGTTTTAAAGTTTAAATGAAGTATCATATTTTAGAGTCGTGATTATCTTTCTTCTAGTCCATCCTGGCCCTGCCTAGGGGTCAGTCAGTCTGTGCAGAAGGTGTGGCTAGGAGCCTGAGGCCTGGTCCTGTACGTCAAGGCAGGACCAGCCTGGGAAGGAACATGGTCCAGGGCTGGCTGCACCTGTGTCCTTGCTGTGACAGGGCGCAGAGGAAAAGGACAAATGAGGTCCTCGTCAGCCCTGAGAATCTGCACACCTTGGCAACTGTACATGCAGACCAACGGGGAGTTCCCACACCCCGTGGAAAAGCAGAGGTAGATAGCAGTGCAAAGTAAATGGTTTATTGTTGCCTCATGGTTCCTTTGTTTGTTCTCTAAAATCAAAACTCTTTTCCTTTTCACATGTTTTGCTAGTAAAATGTGAAAAATCACTATGTCCACCACATTGGAGAGCAGTTTAATTTTAGAACTCTTTCAAGAGATGAAAAAATCATTTTCCCTTCTAAGACTCATTCTTTAATCACGAGTGAGTGTAGAGAGTGTGGGCCTGTACCCGATTGTCTGTTAACACATGGCCTCAGTGAAAATGTCGAAGAGTCAGAGTGGTAGAAATGCAAAGACATGGCTAAAAACAGACAACTGACCCAAAACTGAAAGTCAGTGGAACCAAAAATATCTCCCTCTGTTAAAGAAACAAGGAAAATTTTATAGAAACACAGCTACTGACTAATTACTGTGAGTGCGTGACTATCCAGGTATACAGGGAGAAAGCATAGGTGGGTGTGAATTGGTGTGTTTTCCAAAATCTTTACTTTCGTAGATTGTCACATGTGGATCCCTATGACTAGAGACTCTAGAGCAGGGGTCCTCAAGCTTTTTGGTACCAGGGACTACTTTCATGGAGGATAGTCTTTCCACGGACTTCAGATCATCAGGCAATTAGATTCTCATTAGGAACATGAGACCGAGCCCTCCTTTGTGCAGTTCATGGCAGGTTTCAAGCTCCTAGGAGAATCTCATGCTGCCACTGATGAGACAGGCAGCTGTGAGAACAGGTGAGGCTTCACTTGATAGCCCACCGTTCCCCTCCTGTCGTGCAGGTGGTTCAGAACAGCCCATAGGCCAGCACTAGTCTAGAGCAGTTATTCGCATGAATTCCAGTTTTAAAGAGTATTTTTGCCCCATTTCATTCAGGGACCAGCTGTTTCGTTGCTGCTGTTGTCCTTGTCATTAACATGGTGTTGCTGTTGATTTGGGGGTGGTCCTGGGATGAGCAAGAAGCCCCTAAACTCTTCCAGTAGTCACCAGATAATGTTGTCCCATGTTTTTTCTTTCGCACTCACTGCCTTTTTCTTTCCTGTCCATCTCTCCAGTCCCTCTGTTTGGCTGAGGCATGTAGGCCAGCAAAGGAATTAGGACGATAGGCCACCTCCAGGCCTGTGTGCTTTCTCCTCACCACTCCCCTTCATGTCCGCACTTAAAATGTAGCAATTATCTGTCCCCTCGCAGCCTATTTTGAATGCAGTCATAGATCATTTTCCCAGTATTAGAGTTTTGATGCCCTTTGAAGCAATTTTTTTTTCTTTCTTTGTAAAATACAGCAAATACATCTTTATCCTCTTTTCCCAGCTTGGATTTTATTCTAATTACATTCCTGTAATCATTTGCATACAAGGAAGTTTGGTACAGTTTCTTATGAACGTAAGCATTAATGTCAGTGTTTTAGTGACATGTCCACTCGGTCAAAGACCCAGTCTTTCTTAGTTCTCTTGAGATTAAAGCTGTACTGAAAGTTACTTCCTTCACTGGAAGGCAGCCCACTCTGCTTTATTTCCCAAGGATGGTTGACTCTCACGCTGACCACTCCTTTGAAAGTAACAGTGCTGGTGCACTGCTGGGCATTTCATAGACCAGGTAATTCCCCCTGGGCTCCTCTTCCCTGGAGCTCCACGCCTGAGCGAGCCATGATGTCTCCAGACTATTTCTCAGTAGGATTCAGCACTGTCAACACCTCCTTGAAGTGCTTGTTGTATTTGGACTGCACGAACATGGTTAATGTCTTCATACTTCTCATTTTCCTAGCACAACTTCAGGGCAACTCCTAGTACCTCTCCAGATATTTCAGCATTAAATTCCCTCTCTATCATCATCATCTCACCAAGGCACCAAAACTACCTCTCCTTTGGGGAAAGAAATCATAGTTATCATCAGCCTCTCAGCATTTACCTCTCTGGAAGATGGTATCACCAAACAAGTGTTTAGTCTCAGGTGAGGGTTTCCAGACCATGAATTCCATGGGAGCATTCCTGCTCAGTGTGCTGGCAGCTGGCCGAGATTAGGTGTGGCCTGTTGACAGCAGCCGTGTGTCCAAGCTTACGAGGGCTGAGGCTTCCAGAGATAATGAAGTGGATAGGGCATACATCATCTGGAAGTTTTGTTTAATCTGGAGGGTATCCATTATCTAGACTTCAGCTACACTTAATACGCCGAGCTCCCAGTTTCCTCCAGTAGGGCCTGGTAAGGAAAAGAAGTGAACAAATGTAAGTGGTTAGTGTGGAATAATTGGGCCATAGCAAGCACTAGTAAATGAGAGATCTTTATTCTAAACAACTCCCGCGCATTCCCTGGGATGCTCGAACTGAGTCCATTCCCAATCATCTAATTCTCGTATTGAATTTTCTTATGACTGTTGATAGATTTGAGCCACTTGAACCTCACTTCCTGAGATTAGCTCTTCTGCCATTGTCTTCTATTTCTTTGCATGGAATGTTTTTCTCTTCCTTGGTAGTCTTTCATTAAAGAGTAGAGTGAAATACTGCTCAGATAGTTCATCCTCCTGTCCCTTAAAGCAAACAGCCCCAGGTTCTTCAAGAGCCAGAAAGACTACAGATGAATAATTTTTTGTGTTTTGATTTTGTGTCATTCCCCAGATGACTTTGTGGTGCAGAAGCCAGAGCTCAGTACTCCTTCCATTTGCCACGCACCTGGAGGAGAGTATTTTGTGGAAGGAGAAACGTGGAACATTGACTCCTGCACCCAGTGCACATGCCACGGCGGCCGGGTACTGTGCGAGACAGAGGTGTGCCCGCCACTGCTCTGCCAGAATCCTGCGCGCACCCAGGACTCCTGCTGCCCACAGTGCACAGGTAACCGCTGCGTGCCTTGGCGCACTTGGTGGGGGAGGAGGCACCCTGGGTGCTGTCGCTCCGCAGGACGGGGTCAGGTTGAACCCCAGGGGAAGGACCCATTCGGGGACAGGGCAGGAACATCTGACAGCCTGTTTCCAAATGTATTCCTTCCTATCGACCACATATTTATACAGTCAGAGTGCCCTTGTACCTGCAGTGACTTTGTCAAAGAAAGGAGATGGCTTCTTTGTGACACATTTTTCCTTAACCCAAATCTCAGACTCAGGGAAGTGATACCTTAAGAGATGGATGCATGTTGGATTATTCCAGAAATGATTTTGCTAAGGTGAAGAGTCATCTCTAGTAAATGTGAAGAACAGTTTTTGATAAATAACATAAAATTATTTGAAAATTATAAGGTATTTTGAAACATGCCTGATGTTACCCCCTCAAAACCTGTTACAGTTAGTATGTTAAGGCTCAAAAGTATTAAGCAACTAACACTGCGTATATATAAGGACTATTTTTTTTATCATTTATCAGACCTTAGCTGGTGAGTTTATGATCATGAAAGAAATATAAAAATTCGGTATGATTTTAAGTATGTTACTGGTTTAATAACTAGTAACTCTAGAAAGTATGACTTTTACAAAAGATATTTAATTCCATACAAAAAATTACTAAGTGGGCAGAATATCTGGTTTTATTTTGATGTTGCTTAATCTTCTCATCTTTTTAATTTAAATTAATGCCTACTTGTCCAGTGTTGCTGCTCAGTAAAACATAAAGTATTTTTTCACATTGGCTGCCCAGAGTCCGTCATGAGATCCAGCATCTTTAGTGTCTCGGTGTGTCACAGGCTCATACTGATGGCCTCAGCACACAGAAATAGCCATGTTATTGGCTATTGTGCATTGTGGCCAGGGTGCTGGCATCTTAGTACAAAATCTTTGATGTTACTCATTGGACAGGCTTAATTAGTGCAAGCTTTTGTAATGTAAGGAGTAGTTCATATGTGCTGAGTTTTTAAGCTATATGATATATTCACACCGTATTTTTTTATCCTTATCACCTTTACTCATATTTCCTGTTATTAAAGAGTCAAGTGACTGTTCACATCTTCCTGGTAGAAGCCATTTGAGTGACCTGTTTACTGGTGACCTTGAGCTTATAAACATCAAGTCACTCACCTGACAGACATTTGTGGAACTCCTGAATTGAACCACAGGATCCTGACATTAATTCCCATAGAAAGGACTCCTGTCCTGTAGAGCAGTAGTCCTGAGAGAAACGGAAAAACCCAGCGCTCCACCTTAAGTAAATAATGATAAAGAAACAGAGGCGAGGCTGGGGAGAGGAGCCCAAGTGCCCTGTGGGCTGGGAGGTAGCCCAGTACGGTACCAGAGTAGCAGTGGAAAAGGCAGTGGGAAGGGCACATCCAGTACTACCAGCCTGGATTCCTCGAGGGCACACCGGATCTGTGTGAGTGCAGCCAGCAGGAGAGTAGGTGCCCTGTGGCGAAGGCCTACTGAGAATGCCAGGGGCGTGTTTCTGTGACCAGACTTCTCAGGCAAATGTGTGTGCACAAAGCCCCAAGGCTCCTGCCTCCTGGGCGTGGTTCCTGCCTTCTTCCTGCCGATCCAACAGGCACAGCACTATGCGCTGCCTTTGACTTCCCCTTGATAAACTTAGGCCTGGGTATCTGTTTTTATTTCCATATAACTTGAGGATATTTCAGTGATAGCCCTAGTTTTAAACCCTTAAGATGTTCTGTGTCATGTGTCAGTATTCCAGAGGCTGCCCCTAAAATGGTGATAAGATCATGTCCGAAATGATTTATATTTTAAAATGAGTCACCCACTCATTGCTGTTTTTGGGCTTTCCACTAATACCCATATTGCAGAAGGAAAAAGGAAAAAGCATAATAAGCCTCAAAATAACAATTTTTTAACATCATAGTAGACTTCAAGAGTAGCACTTTTGGACCTGACATAGTGGTGCACACCTCAGCCTGATGGTAAACCCCAGTACTTGGGGGGCTAAAGCTGAAGGATCACTGTTCAAGGTCCCTGGCCTTCGGAGTAAACTCAAGGCCAGCCTGAACTACACAGCCAGACAAGGCCTTATCGCAAAAAAAAAAAAAAAAAAACAGTAACATTGTTAAATGGTATATTACACAGCAGTAAAAGTACCATCTCTGATCTTAGGCTATGCATTTGCTGAAATACTTTGAAAATTAGGCCAGGGATTTAGCTCATCGGTGTAAGCACCTGCCTGGCAAGCCCGAGGTCATGAGCTTGATCCCTGGTACCCAAATAAACAAATAAATAAATATGCTTTGAAAATAATACATCTGTACACAGGAAAAGCAGCCCTGTGTGGGGAGGATGCCTTGCTATCTCCTTTCTTTCCTGTGGGCTGATATAGGGCAGGACCTGGAACAGAAATGGGCTTGTGAAGAAATGGCATTGGTTTCTTCTTTTCAGTTTTTAAATTTGTTTTCATTCTTTATTTTCTACAGTTGGAAAAAAAGCATAGCATGGAAAGGAGAGGAAAATAGCAAAGAAATAAAATGAATAGATGACCACCAGTTAAAATACTGGTAAAAATAAAGAGTAAATGTTCAGAAACAGAAGTAGAAAGACAAGTGCTCACATGTACTTAAAAAAAAAAAAAGTGGAAGGAAGGATCTCGGAGGCAGGAAAATGGAGAAAGGCCCAAAGTCAAAAGACTGGAGATGGATTCCAGGTGGCATTTGCAGTCCGGATTTGGCCCGAGCATCCTGCATGCTGGCAGAAGGCAGCATACGCCGCACCCCAGCTTTCTTTCTCATTCCGTCTCTGCCTGCACGTCCTGATGCCCTTTGCGGTCTTCTCTGGGCCTCCGTGAGAGGCCTCTCCTACTTGTATTGAATTCTACTCTCATTTCATTGCCTCGCCATGGCTGATCCTGCCTCCTCTCCTAAATTTTTAGACCCCAAGCTGGATAACTTGCAAGAGCTAAGCCAGTATAACTCACAGAATCCTGGTAATTTGTAGGGCCCAGTGTGGAGGAACATGAGTCCTTATTTCCAGCCTAACAAGAGATAACAATGGCCAGTCTTAAGAAATTCTCCATAGGCATAGCCAACCTTGGAAAAGTCCCTGAGAAAGAAAGCCCATTTCACCCCTATAAGCTGCTGCCTGTGGATGGAGTCTATAAAACCTTACTTGAAATAGGACATAGGGTGATTGAGGGACAGTGGAGCCAGCACCTCTTCTTTCGTTGTGTCTCTGCCTTTGGGACTGGTAACAGGAGAGCTAGTTCCAATGTAAAGTGGAGGTTTGGAACTAGGGTATTATGCTGGCCTCCCTTTGGCCCTCAGAGAGGGCCTCAAATGAAGCAGCCACCTTGGTTCTCCAAGAAGCACTTCTCTTCTAACCAGACTTCTCCGCGGGGTGTATCTGTGAGACAGATGGAAGGAAAACATGACATTTAGAGTTTCTGCATCGTGCGATAACTACATGTCTGCTTCAGTTATTTCTGCTTCATGGCTGAAAATAGCAGAGTTCATGCAGTTGATTCAAAAAAGAACATATAACTCAACGGTGTAGCCATGAAAGAATGTCATTCTTGTAGAGGTTTGCTGGTTACAGCTGTCATGGCTATTTCTAGACTCTTGAATGGTGAAGGTGGTCAGAAGTGTTTTACTTCATCAATGAAACTGATCTTTCTACAGTGAGACCTTTTGCTAACTTAACATTGTCCTTTCTCATATCTCAGATTTCTGCTTGGGGGTTGCATTATTGATTTCAGTGGATACCAACACCCCAAGAGAAATGCACACTTTCTGGTGCTGTTTTGTTCTATGTTGTGCTAAAGCTTGATCTCGGGACCTAAGTCTTTAAATAGGAAAGACATAGATAGCTTGCAAGTACATTCTCTGTGGTTTCACCCTTATGCATGGTTCAGATTTCTTTTAGCCATTTAATGTGACTGCCTGAATACTGGGATGTTACAGATAGGTGTGTTTTGATAGTTTGGTATAATGGTGGTCTGTTTTACCTACTTTGCAAGAACTTTGGAGGCAGACATGTATCAGCACTGCTTCAGTGGCTCAGTGACATTAAGGCCTTTCCCTTACAGACATGATAAAGGTTTTGGAGCTACAGTTGGTCAGCACACACATATAAAGCCAGGAAGATAGTGGAAGGATGGGGGTAGCAACACATCCACCCTTAGAAGAAAGCGCTCTCCTAGAGATCCCCTCAGTAGCCATGAGCTACGACGGGGTGGCTCGCAGCATAGTTGCAAAGGAGACAAGATTGTCCTGGTCAGCTTTACACCCATTGTGATCCAAGTTCCGGACCACTTGTCAGAAAATTCAGACTGTTAAACCGATGAAGCATCACAGACTAGCGTGGGATAAGCAACAGTCTCTGTATGACGCCTGTTCCAATCTTTGTTATTTTGTTGTAATGTTCAGCGCCTGCCTGAACCCACCTTCCTGGTTTGTGACTGAGCTTTCTGTATACAGGAGCACCCAGGGCCACAGGGACTAGCTGTGCTTCTGCGTCTGCGCGACTCACCAGGGTGCACGGCTGGTGGTCGCAGTGTCTCCTTTGCTGACCTCTGTGTTCATTTTTCCAGATGAACCTCTTCAGCCTTCCTCATCCCACAATGACAGCGTGCCTAGCTACTGCAGAAACGACGAAGGGGATATATTCCTGGCGGCTGAGTCCTGGAAGCCGGACGTTTGTACCAGCTGCGTATGCATGGATAGCGTAATTAGCTGTTACTCTGAGTCTTGTCCTTCTGTATCCTGTGAAAGACCTGTTTTGAGAAAAGGCCAGTGTTGTCCCTACTGCTTAGGTAAGATCAAGAAAAAAAATACTTTGCTCTCCCAGTGCCACTAAATCAACATTGACAGTTACCTGGCCTAGATCAGTTAAGATTTTTGAAATTGGTTTTTCTGATTAACGTGCCACACGAACTGCAGGCAGGGGAAGGACATGGCAGACGTGCTCTCAAGATGCGCGTGCTAAGGGTAAAGAAGTGCTGTCCGAGGCCACGATGCTGTCACGGCGCCGTCATGTTCTGCTGGGGGCCTTCACTGGTTTAGCATTTTACTATCAGAGCTCTTCTCGCTACCCAGTTCCTTGCACTGATCTTTTTCTTCAGTATTTAATGTATAAAATTTACCTTTGCCCTGAGATTAGCTAAATATGAAATATGAATCCCCCCATTTTTCGTGTCTTATAAATTTTAATTGTATGCCACTGTTTATGCCACATTGCTATCAGTGTTGATGGTTGAGGCCCGTAGAGTGAGGCCTGAGTGACTGACAGACCCCTCTCCTTGTGACCGTGGTGATACGTCTTGTGAACAGAGGACATGTGTCTATTAGCCCCTAACATCTGCGCCACACTGGTCCTGTGGACGTCAGGCAGAAGCTGTTCCAGGGACCAGAGGCAGGGCCGAGACAGCTGGCATCTGTAATCAAGGACAGTCCCTGCTCCCAAGGCGCCCACTCTCTTTTATTTCTTTTGCATCCACTAATGTTCATAAAGTCAAATGAAAGACAGGCACATCTCAGTCCGTTCATTAGTGAACCCATAATCAGAGGAGCAGTGAAAAATTGCTACAGATGAAATAACCAGTGTATTAAAGTTGTGGATATTGGATTCTCTCCTGTAGAGTAACCATTTATATAACAGGGTCTTCAAATCATGATACTTTTGAGAGTGAAATAGAGGATATTAATGATTATAGGACAAAATCCACAGACCAGGAGTGTCTGTCACATAGCAGGACATATAGTAGTTCTTAGTGACAGAGACTACCCATAAGCTTTGTAGTTTCTCAGTGGAGTCAGAAATATATCCAGGCATATATCCAATTTAGCGCTACTTGATTTTCAAAGAGCTGACCAAAGTTCATATAAGAAATGGCTCTGCCTTTGGTGAGCTCTGAACGACAGGCATAACTAGGGTATGGAAGACAGGGGGATATGGCCAGTGTCACCCCATCTATATATCAGAAGTTTGATACTAAAATAAAGGTTTCTTAAATCAGCCAGGAGCGCTTGGATCCTTGGGAAACCAGGGCCCAGGAGGCCTAAGAATTCCATGTCACTTTTCAGGAAAAATGTTGAGCAATGGATCTTGTCTATGTTGAGAATTCTTAGATTGTTTTTTTGAAGGGAAGTTCCTATTCTGTTTTACTGCCTAATTGGTAACACTGTAATTAGTTACTCACTTAGTGAATTTGTTTCCACATCATAAAAGTAAATCACTTCTGTTTGTCACGAAACTATCATAAAATCAAAATTGTGGAAGGAAGCTAAAAAATCATAGTATTCTGTATCCCCCCTTTTTGTCATTTTTTTTTCTCTTTTCCGTCACACTTCCAATTCCTGAGTCATTTAGACTATACATTCTTTTTAGTGTGGCAGGAAAGACCAATTTGCCCGAATTTGTGATTTTGATTTTAAGTTCACTTTCAAGGACTTTCACTTAATTGTGGTTCCTATAGGGACATAATGACATAGGGGAAATTTTGTTTTGGTGTCCTCTCTCTCAACACCTGCTTCCCTGCATTGATGCATGTGTAACTGTATTCTGTAGACCTGTGACTTACCTGCAGGGACCACGTGGGGAGGCCTAACATTTAATAAACAGTAACTGTGTGCTATGTCCACCCGTTTCATACATGCTGGTTTACTGTCAAAATAGTCATTAAGCCCCTTCTGTCTACATCACACTTCTTGTGTCAGTTAGATTGCATCCTTTCTCACACAGCACTGCTGTGCCCAAGCATTAGAAGTACAGTTCATGACTGGAACTGAGGGGTTTCCTTTTTTGGACTCTTCACTATTTTACCAGCTCAGAGGTCCTGACTTGCAGTAGACCTGGTCCCTCTCTGTAGGGTGTAAAGCCTCAGCAAAGCCAGTACACCTGAAATCAGTTGATGACTCCAGAAAGATTCCGAGCAAAGGAAAAAGGAGAAATGTGGCATTGTTGGCCTGATGGTCCAGAAAGCAAGAGGGTCAGAGCTTGCACGCTTTCCTGGTTCTGGCTTCTCCCTTTCTGCTGCATTCGTGTGCCTCACTGACAGATGCATGAACCCCTTAGCCCAGCCTGGGGTGCTGACCTTGCCATGGCTGCAGCACTCCTCCCTGGGCAGTGATCTTTGCAGTTAGTCAAACACTGAGCTACAAAAACCTCACACCTGCTGCCATGCAGCTGGCCTTTCTCTCTAGTGCTCCAAAGCAGGAAGTTTGCTTGCTTTCTCTTTGTGAAGCACCCTTTTTTCTTATCATAAGAGAAATGAGAAGTGGTGATCCTATTAAAAGTAGTCCTGTAATTACCAGTATTTGTGTTCCTTTCAGCCAGATTATCAAATCACTAATGTGCAGTGATAATGCTTCTCCCTTGATGTGTGAAGGCCTCATATTATGTGTGCTAATTTAATAGAATGTGTAATACAGACATAATTAATAGGATTGATGATTAATTTTGAAAAGTGAACAGCTTTGTCTAATTACTTATAATACCCATCATTAGGGAATTCATCCCCCTGGAAAGAAACTAAGTAGTAATTACCCAATCCTTTTAATGGAACATCTGATTTTCTAATTTTTTGTTCCCTGGCTTCCTACACAGATACATGTAAACTTAGATTTTAGTTTTGTAGTTTCTCTCACCGTAAAGATGGCTTAAGAGATCACTTGAGTATGAATTAGATGGAGAGCAAAGGTCTGGTGGGAATTCTGATGTGTGGATGAGATATCTGGTTCTTTGTAATAGACGGCTCCTCCATGAGGGCGTGCGTCACCACGCAAAGTAGGCTGGTTTACAGCATCCATGGCCTTATCACTGCTTACATGCAGCATACCGCTAGGTCCTTTCCAGGGCATAAACACAGTATTTGAATGACATCTTCCATGCCCTCCTGGCGTTCTGATGGAACCTCTGTATACGCCAGGCTTGGTCTCCATGGGCAGATACTACACACAAGCTCCTGTTCGGTTAGGAAAACCGTTCTTAGTCTGATGCCTGGGATCTCCAGGCCCTACCTGCTGCTGCGTCATACCTGTGACTTGGAAAAGAAGGTGCTCAGTGGTGCCCACAGCCGCAGGACGATCTTGAAACAGCTCTGTGCCGGCTGAATTGGAAGTGTTACTTAGTACACAGAACACTGGGACTTGGCAGGGTGTTTTGGTTTGTAACCACGTGTTACTCCAGAAGATACTTGATGTCCGGTTTTTAGTCCTTTTGTTGGCTGGAAATCCCTGAGTGTCATTGGATCCTTTTCACTTAGGTTTTTGTTAAATAAAGGGTAGCTCTTTTTGGAATAATAGTTATTTGGGTTTATTATATATATATGATACAAATATATACGTGGTTTGTAGTTTTCATTTGAACCAAGTTAAGTATTCTGTTTACGTGACTGATTCATCTTTAGAATGTCTTTATCATATTTCTTTAAGGATCTGCAAAAATGAGCTGTATGGTAGGTGGTACATAAAAACTTGTCTTGCAGATTGTGTATTGTCTGATTTGGGGTTAGCTACTTTTGAAATTTATTATAAATACTGTATATTATATATGAAATAGGGCTGTTACATAGAGTCAAGCTGGTCTGGCTCATGTTGGCAGTGTTTCTTTTCATTTGACTGTGATAACTGTATAGCATCTTCACAGAGCTAATAATTCAATCAAATTTCGCCCTACTAGGGAAGAGGTCTATTCCTTATATTAAGTCAGTGTTATACAGCATTCCTTTTCCTTATATTTCTATTTAAGGCTAACTGTATCAAAACAGTACCTTAGGTCTGCGTGTGAATGTGCACACACATGTACATACACATATGTACATATATAGTCTCTGTTTGGAAGGTCCGTTGATCATTGTGTATTCAACCATATATATATATTACAACATCTTTTAAATACACAATGCATGGAATTCAGTGTTACACATTTTTAGGCCATAATGGGCTTTTTTTTAATTTTGAAAAGAATAAAACCTAATTTAAAAAATGGGGTCATTCAAAACCAAAGGATGGACATAGTACATAATTTAAAACCACAAGGTGATCTGCAATGGTTACCTTGATGTCTCTTGTTATCGTCAATAGAATTGCCCATATCCCAGGTACAATAAAATTGAACATAGCAGTATGGAACAAAAATCAATAAAAACAAAACATTGGAGACATAATAGGACTTCAAAAGAGGGTAATAGTAAAACCAGAATGGGTGTCATAGTGAATCTTATTGTCTTCAAAGTAGTTGCCTATACTCTCAGACTTCATACTGTCAGATATAACAGATTCAAATAAAATCAGTCAAAACAAGACAGTGAAAGCAATACAGGGTTTCAGGTTAAGTTAATAGGAAATTAAAAATGTTTACCATAGTATATCCTGCTACCTTTGGGATAGCTGTCCATGCCATCAAATCTAGTACAAGTAGACAAACTGGGTCAGAATAAAACCAAACTAAACAGAGTGATGAAAGCAATATGGGTTTCAAATCATGATACAAGATTACCAATGTCCTCTGTCTTCCCTGTTTAGACAGTTCCTACCCTTTCACTTTCACAGGGTGCATTGTACATTTCGGGTCCACTAACTCCTTTGATTTTTAGATTAGGGAGGCAACCCGCTATTCACCGAAGTGGTTCTGAACCTTTTTACCCCTGAGCTTGGTCTCAAGTTGTATCCCTTTACCTATAAGATAGGCCATAATGTTTTGATGCTGGCATCTTCATTGGAACATTTTCACAGCTGCTTTTGCAGTATATTTCTTTAAATGTAAAACTTTCTTTAAATTTAAAACTTCTGCACACTGGAAAGAGCTTGCCCTTAGAGCCAGAGCAACTGTGTCACATACTAGCTGTACGTCTTTGTGATAAAATGTAATCCTAGCTCAGTTGTCTCCTCTGTAGAATGTAAACAGTACTGTTGTCCTGTGCGTCACAAGAAGGTCTCTGAAAATTAAGCAGCAGTGTACTAAGGGCCGATGCTTTATGAACAATGAACACAGCGCGGAATGTGCATTGATCAGGCCTCGCAGATGGAGCTGACTGAGGACTGTGCATCAGGTAGATAGATCCTCAGATTTTGCTGTTAAGCGTAGCAAGAGGAGATCCTAGATGTAACATCTCAGTGATGAGCTTTGTGAAGGACGAGAATATTTTGGATAATGCTTTGGTGGTGTACCTCATCCTGCCTGTTCTTGTCTCTAAAAGCCCATGGCGCCTTCTGTCGTCTTACTGTGATCCAGGTGGAAACAGCATGCTTTTCTGTAGTTAGTGTAGGTGTGGGGTGACAGTGCTTGGCCCCCCAATCTTCACTGTCCTGTCCCCTCTTCACTCATTGTCAGAAAGGAGACTTGTTTACTTTGAGAGGCTGGCCATATGTGAAGAGTCGAGATCCATCATGATCCCAGGAAAGGGTGTCGGTCACCGCGGCAGGCCCTCCTGGGGTGGGGAAGAGCCATTGTACATCTCCTGTCCTTCACAATTGAGGGTTGCCGTGACCCGTGCACTGAGGCCCCCACTGTTGAAGAGGTAAAATGCCATAATGAAAGCAGAGTTATGAGTCAGTGGAAAGGCAAGGGAAAGAGAATGCTCGTCTGTGTGTTGTTTAGGATGTGAGAATAAAGACATTCTGGTTGTCACACGTGCATTGTACTAACTTTGGAGGTGGTCCTGAAGTTTCTGCAAGAAAAATAAACACATTTCAGTTTGTGTAGGTTTTATTCTGCAGCCTGGGAGGCATGTCTTCCTGCATTTCCCCCAAGAAGCTTCGTTTCCTCTCTTCAGTGTCCTTTCAGGCCTGGGGCAGTGTGAGCAGAAATTCAGTTACCTGGGGCAGAGCCTCAGAGCTGCCCTTCAGCGCTCACCCCATGTCCTGTGTGAGAGTCCACCTTCACAGAGGGTGGAAGCTCCAGGTGAAATCTAACAGAATTTGGGTGAGACAGAGTAAAACACCTGTGGGTGTGGACGGCCCGTCAGGGAGTGAGGCGGCTCCCACCTGAAGGTGTTTCTAACTGGGTGCTGGACTCTTTTACACAGACCACTTCTTGTAAATCCTAAAGGAAATTTGATTCATTTCTTCTTATTTGACCCATCCTAATCTTTCATTGTTCCTGCTTGCCTTTTAGACTACACTTATTTATTTATCTCCACAATGATTTCTGTACCACTCGTGTACCAGTGGATGTACCTTGGATTGTAGGCCTTGCTATGAATGAGGCCGCATTTAAAGTTGAAAAGTGAAATGAGTCTTTGAACCATCTCAGGGAAATCTGTGAAACACTTAACCCATAGCAGATGCATAGCATGAGGATTAAAGTCGAATTACTAAGAAGTTGTGCCCTCCTTGCAAATAGTAGGAATCAGCCAAGACCCACTGTGTTTACCAGTTTGGTAAGATTTCTCCTTGCGCATCACAGTGAAATTTATAATTCTTTTATTGACTTGGAGCCCTAGGCAATCACCGGTTCATTCCAGTATGTTAAAGAAACCTGATCCAGGCATGGTGCACCCCTGCAGTCCCAGCATTTAGGAAGCTGAGGCAGGGATCGCTGTGAGTTTGAGGCCATCCTAAACTGCATAGTGTCCCAAAAAGACTAAATAAACAAAGGCCCTCGTGACCTTTATAAATAGACTTTAGTATCTCATCCCAAAAACTGTACAGAAAAAAACAGCAAAGTGAACTTCTTGGCTTTTACAGCAATTAAGTTAAGACATTATACAGAGGCAAAAATCTATACTAATATTTGTCTTAATTCTTTTTCTTTTAAAGACAGATTAAGAACAAGTGTTTTCTGTATTAGAAACTAAAAGTTAAAAGACAAAATGATCAAACTTTAAATGAAATCAGTAGAGTTTTTTTTTAGCCAAAAATCTGTATAATCATTTACTGACATAATCACTATTGTGTATTAATTTCTGCCTCATTCAAACTGTCCAGGTCCTGCATTAGACAAAACTTGGGATGACGTCCCCTGAGCCAGTGTAATGAAACTCAGCGTCTGTGCTTGTGAGCTCTGTGTCACTTGCTCAGATTTCTGCTTCATTCCAATTTCTCTTTGTCTCTTCATGTTTTTTTTTTTTTTTAAGTTACAGTGTTTGCTCTAACAGGGGCTGCTCGTATTTCATATAACTCCCAAGCTTATGTTCCCAGCTCATGATGCAGAAATAAAAATGGCATCACAGGCCAGAGATTTAGGTATCTTGTCAGTTAAGAGAAAGTAAAATACATGATTATGAGTGGTAATTTGTTCCTATGTGGGATAGAGAAGGAATATTATAGTGCGTTGTAACAGATATATACCAACATTTTAAAAAGTACTTTCACTATACTTACCCAAGTCAGCTGTGTAATGACACAGCTGATAATACTTCGCTATCTTTTCCACTTTGTTTATTAAATTTCCTGTTATTCATAGTGTACCTGGTACCTTTTACACTTGCCTAAATGATTTCACTAAAGTTTTTCTTAAATCCCTCCAACGTAGAATTTAAAAACCTACATTAAAGTGGAATGTTACAAACATGGCCAGCTATCTGCACATCATTTTTAATACCTTTGGCATAGCTGGGCACGGTGGTTACACTGTAATCACAGCACTTGGAAGCCTGAAGCAGGAGGATCACTGTGGGTTTGAAGCCACCCTGAACTACATAGTGAGACCCTGTCAAAAAAAAAAACTTCGGCATGTCCTTTTAGATGTGGACTCGCACAAGGCTTGTGAGACCCTCTGGATCCAGAAGCGTTTCCCTGCATAGCCAGGTCTTGAACACCTTTTATACTTCCGTGTCCCAGGCCTCAGAATGGTGCTTCATCAGCCCTCATCTCCCTGTGTCGAAGGAACAAACGCCCCACCATCCTACTGTGTCGGGTTGGTTTGCAGGAGAACTTATTCTGAGAGTGAGAGCTGCATTTAGCTTCTTGGCCACCAAGATCCCAGAGTAAATTACTTTTCCGGACTCTGAATAGTACACAGGAGATTCGAAAGAACTGATGCAATTTCTAAAGCTGCCTAACTTCCTCCCAGGAAGTTACTCCCACATGGTGACCACCAGAACAGAATTAGAATCAGAAGTATCCATCCAAGAAAGTTGTCTCCTAGGCAGAGTGAAAACCCCACTTTAGCATAGGTTAGAGTTAGATGGGGTGGGAGGGTCTCTATCCTTCCATGAAGGGAAGCAGGAACAGTCTGGAGGTGCTTTCCCTTCAGGAGTGTAAGTGTAGCAAGCATCACGGGCAGAGTCGGCAAAGGCTGTGCATTCTCATCAGTCAGTCTGAGATTTGAAGTTGGGTTAATTGGATTTTGATAGAGGAAAAGAAAACACTTCTAGATTTCCCCATCAGTTAGCTTTATGGTATAAATAGCTCAACAATGAAAAACAGAATCTAATCTCTACAGCCTTTTAAGTCTTCTTAACTTGCAAAGACTTGAGATTATGAAATTTAAGCAGTTGAAGTCAACCTGGAAAGAGAGAGCATCTCAAGACCTGACCACTCCTTCCCTTTCCACATCAGCAGGAATCCAGGAAAAATGGAAGAGGAAAAACTCTTCAACTGAAAGATGTATATTTTTATTGTAGTCATAGGTATTATGAGATAACGTTGCCCATATTTGAATCCAAAAAGGGCACATACTGAGCTTTTCATGAGTCTGAGTATCCCTCTGATGCAGCCGCGGTGGCAGGAGGGCTCCGGGCAGCTGACACACAGTGGTGATGATGGGTGCAGAAGCACATCTTCGGCCTCTGGCTGCAGCTATGTTACTGGGAGAAGCTTAGGTCATCTCAAACTGAGTCTCCTGGGTGAGCAATAGGCCAGAGCCGAGGAAACCAGGGGTGACCGTGAAGGAGTCAGTGTCTTCCTTGTGTGTTTCAAAACCTGGCTCTGGATGCCTTTGCAAAAGAAAATTCCAAAGCGGTGCAAAGCAAGGGCGTTGCCATTGGAATGCATGGATAGCCTGCTGCAAGAACTAGTTAGAAAGGGATCATGTTTGTTTGGAGATATAACTCCTGATGTGTTTGTTTTAAAAATAAACTTTATTATATTAGTGTCACACCTCATGTTTTCCTTGGAATACTCTGCTCAAGTCCTTTTCCTGTGAGCGAGAGGTGGGGAGACACATGTCAAGGGAGACTTTTTCAAGAGGATCATGAACTCTTCGTATCACTTTGCTGTCTTCATTCCTTAGTGGCACTGTGCCAGGCATGTACATGCCGTCCGGTGAAAGGAGTGGTGCCCACCTCCTTGATCAGTCATCAGTGACCACTTTGGTTTGTGTGGCGCCATCACTTGTCCAGAGAGTGGCCCTCCCTGAGGCCATTGCACTGTGTGTCTGCGGGGCAGAAGGTGCACGGAGCTGTGGGGCCAGACGCTGTCAGGTTCCTGTCCTCGCCTCACACTTCCTAGCCACACGTCCTGGGCAAGGGACTTCACTTCCCTGTTCCTCACATTTCTGTGGGATTAAAGCAGTACCCTGTGCCTTGGGCTGTGGAACTCAAATGGCATTGACTCATTCAACAAGTGGAAGCTGTGAGTTCTACTAGGGACTGAAGGACAGAGCCTGATGTCATTGTCAGCTTAAGCAGCCCATCGGAGTGATAAGTGTGGTGGTTAGAATTAAATGCCACAACCCAGTCAGTGGTTACACACTTGAATAAGACTATCCTTAGTCCAATTTCAGTCTTTTTCTACTTTCCTCTTTAAGCTGAATACTTAGAATACAGGTACTATAACATCTTCTTGATTAGACCATTGCTCTCCCAGAAGACTAAAGTGACTTCATTAGTTTATTAGTTAGAACTTCAGTTGCTTAGACTTGTCCTCTTGTCCTCCTGCTCCTAAAAGTTTCTAAAACTTTGCAGCAGAGCTTTCTAGGATGAACCCGGATAGTCCCTGAAAGAAGCCAGTGTCCTAGGGGAAGTACAGAGACGTGAAGACACACAGACACCAGCGCCTCCTGTCGGCCGCAGTTTGCTCTTTCAGGTCTTTGCTCTGGTCATTGGCCTTTCAAGGGAAATGTACTCAAAAGCAGAATATTTCTATAAAGCCACACTAACTGAAATCTAATGTAATTAGGACCAGGTGGCAGCCACTTTGGTAAAGATTAGCCAGGGCTTTTCCAAAAAACCAAGAGTCTTCCATTATTCATATACAAATTCAGTAGAGTGACGACCAGCCCATGTCTCAGGGGCAACCTGGCTCAGTTTTATACCACGCATGGAGAAATATTTGTAGTTATGAAATGTGCTATGATTTAAACATTAAATGTGATATCAAGCATTTCTCAGTTGTAGCCTCTAAAACAGGGTTCATCATGTATTAGTGACTGGTACATTTGGGGTCCCTGCTGCCCCAATGTGGTACAACCACAGCCAACGTTGACTCTCCCACATCGGCCACTGATACCCCCTTGGCCTTCCGTTGGTCCTGAACATGGTAGATAGCCAAAAAGCTTTTCTAGAGAGCCCCAGGCACCCTGGAGCCAGCGTGACACGGATCCTGCCAGTACTGTCTGCTGTCGGTGGACCGGCATTGATCCCTGCACTCTGCCCCTCTGACACCCGAGGCTTGTCAACCCGGCCTCAAGTTTGAATGAACCTAGTTGCAGATGAACTGAAGTTGAAGGTGAGATGCTCCCCAGTTAATCGGTGATGAGTAGAGCTTGAGTGAAGCAGATGAATTGGGAGAAAAAGCTAGGTGCTTGCCAGTCAGCCCACCCCTTAGGCTGTGTAGGGTCCTGGCCACTCCAGGAATCCCTCCCTCTGAGCAGGTGGGCACCACGAGTTCAGTGGGGCCTCCACAGTCAGAGTCCACTGCAGTCTGCTCTTTGAATGGTTGACCTTCATGGAACTTAGTACAAAGTTATTTTGGTGACAGAATGAGAAATATTAATTACACCTAATATGTGGTCAAACTTACTTTCACTCTGTCACCTACAAAGCATTCAGAGTAGTTGTTCTTTCTCGTATCATCTTATAAATACGCTTTTTAGCTAGTGATCTCGTACAATTACTGAATCAGTAGTTTACATAAACGCTTGTGTTATACCATAGCTCAGCATTCAATCTTTGGCCCAAACTGCTTGTGTGGTGTAGTTTTCTTACAATCTGTTGAAGTTCTTCTAGATGGGCTGGGATCACTCAGGAATACCACTTTACATGGACAGATTTCCCACCTCAGTCCACGACTCGCCCTCCCCTGTTCTTGTCTTCGTGGGTAGCCAAGGTTAGGGGAGACGAGTATTGCACACGAGTGTGGCTGTGTGTGAGATTTCTGCTGTAGATATTTTTGACTTCTTATCAAGAGTAGCTTGTTTCATTGTTAAAGAAAAATTCAGTCCTTGTCTGACAGTCACTATTAAGATTTTCCTTTTTTAGAGTTTTTCATTGTTCTTACATTTAGACAACATGTAACAACAGTATTCTTTCAAGCAGTTACACAGTGAGTCATTTCAGTGTTCTCTTATTGTTGGACACAGGTTTTCTCCCTAATTTCTTGCTATTAACAATAATACCGCAGTGACATCTCCATAAACAACTTCTCTTTCAGGTCTTTTCTTACTATTTCCTTGGGCTAGATGACTACAAGTAGAATTGTGACGAGATCAACGGAGTATAAGCATTTTAAAGCCGTATGAAGGGTGCAGCACAGCAGGTTTGCCTGACACCCCACCACACACTCTGCACTGAGCTTTTCCTGCCTGTGCTTCCACTGACTGGCTGAAATTTGCCGCCTTTTATCTTGGTCTCAGGTCTGTTGTGCACTCGTGACAGCTTCCCTACCATGTTCACACAGGGAGGTTAAGGGTTTGCAGGCCACCTGCTACAGTTCTGGTTGATTCGTGGGAATATCTGAACTATTTGGTGATATCCCAGGCCCCCATCAAGGTCACCAACTGTTTACTTACAGCAGGAAATGACTCAGATATTGGAATCAGCTCTGCCTAGCCTCCCATGCTAGAGACCGGCTCATCTTCGTGCCTCCCTTCTCCCCAGCCATGTCCTGACACTTAGTTCTCAGAAACAGCTCTCAGATCTAACCCGGCCTTTCCATCTCCATCACCTCTGCCGTAACCTAGGCCCCAGTTCCTCAGCATCAGTTCTATAAAACGTACAAATGGTATTCTAATGTGTAGCATACAGTTACTCTTTGTAACGTCTCTCCTGTCTGTGTCTGTGCCTCCTCTACTTTCTCTTCTAAGAGCGGCACTGATAAAAGAGGCCACTGAGGAAAGCGGCAGAGAGGGATGGACAAGATGCAGCAAGGAACCTCACCTTCTTTACAGTTTCCTTGCAGAGTAACACGGTTGCTCGTGTTTTAGCCTGTGATGTTGGTCTGTCATGAGCTGTTGTAAGGTTTATGTCTGATAAAATCAGTATACTTGCTTTATAAAGGGATGCCCCCTTTCATAACAAAGTCGCTACCTGGTAGACTTCAGATTTGATGGGCAAAACTAGTGTCCTCGGTGAAATGTTGATTGAAGTCACAATTTTACTTGAATTAGACTCTGCTTCACCAGTCTGACAGGTACAGTTTGTGTGTCTTAAGTCACTTCCTTTAAAGATCCCATGTTGGTACAAACTTCAGTCACTGGTTGGGTTGGAAAGCCTCCAAATTTGGTTTTAACCTAATAGTGTACCAGAATATCTTCTGTGGAACATGTACACAGTGAAGTCCTTTTTAAGTAGATATTGGAAAAGTTCCGAAAATAACTAGAACTTAACATAATTACTTGGTATTCCTTGCTGAACCTTATAAGCATCAGTAGGAGAAATGGTAGAAAAATGTTGAAAATTTGAGACTGCACATTTTTAACTCTTGATGTAAGTCGCTTCCTGTGCTCAGACATCCTGGGTTCTGTCCTGTGTGCTTTGTGTCTGTTCGGTGAACAGTTTCCCTGCTAAGAACTTCCCAGCTGCCATCCAGGAAGGAAGAGCGCTGGGCTCTGGGGACCCCTCCTTTCCGAAGGAGCTTTCCTTTCAGATTCCTGCGTAGTTTTTCATTTACTAGTGGCCAGGGGTGAGTGAAGCTGCCTTTGGAATCTGAACATAAAGGTTCCCCAGAGTAATAGGAGTCATCCAGTTACTGGCCTGCCTGTGACAGGAAGTGCTCGTATTTCTCCACAGATTTGCCCCATCTCTGCCTGGCTTCTGGTCACATGGGGTCACTTGGGGTCACCTGGGCTCACTCAGCCACCATTCTTGACCTGCAGAGGGAAAGGACTGGCTATAAATAAGTTAATAAGAAAAAGGAACTTTCAAAGAAAGGGTTGACTGAGAGCAGAATTTAGGATGGCAAAGGGGAGAGAAAAAAAAAATAGTTTGGCTATAAATTCCTGTACTACACATCAAAACACTTCTTTAAAAACATTTTGTGTGCCAGAACCACAATCCCCCCACCCGCCACCCCCAGCAAAAAAACTAGATTGAGATCAAATAAGCTCATTTCGGAAGTGAAAGTGGTTTTGTTGGTGAGAGAGAAATCCCCGCAACATCTCTGAAAAATGAAGAGAATTGTTAGCCCACCACAAACTCCCCCGTGGGTGGGGCAGAGGAAACCCCTCAGTTCTGTAACGATGCAGCCATTGTCATTCCTTATATTTTCCCTGCGTCATGTACTGAGAAAGAGAGAGACTAACTAAAAGTAGGGCTTTTTGCAGTCCGGCTCTGGCCGAAATACACTTTGCTGGTCTTTTCTTGGCGCCTGTGTCTCTCTCTGTAGCTGACAGTCTAAGGGCTCTCCATGGAGGTATCATGCCCAGCGGGTTGTTTCAGTTAGCACCCTGAGTTTGCCCGTGTGGCCTTTGATGAGCTTGAGGCCACAGCTTCTGAAGGCCTCCTGGGAGAATGGCAGCAGGGGACGGGGAAGCGGATGATGCGCCGAATTCTGACAGTCTCAGAACCTAGTGTGATGGCTCAGAGCTGTCTCTCCTTGCGTCTCGTGTGTAGTGTCGTGTGTTGTCACCCCAAGCAACTCCAGCCTGTGCTGTTCTTTCCACTAGAAGACACAATTCCAAAGAAGGCGGTGTGTCACTTCGGTGGGAAGGCCTATGCCGACGAGGAGCGCTGGGACATCGACAGCTGCACACACTGCTACTGCCTGCAGGGCCAGACCCTCTGCTCGACCGTCAGCTGCCCCCCTCTGCCCTGTGTTGAGCCCATCAACGTGGAAGGAAGTTGCTGCCCAATGTGTCCAGGTATCAGCCACCACCCTGCCATTGTCCGGGGGCAGTGTTGATTTCTGACCCAGAAGCCGCTCGCTCAGCCTTGAGTCCAGCTAAAATTGTTCCACACAAACACCCAGGGTAACTAACCACCCAGTTGAGGGCTGATTTTGGTTCCAGGCCACAATTGCTGTGGTTTTTCCAACTTAAATTCTCATAACCTTTCTTGGCAGGAACCTTCCCTACCACATACAGGTAACCACCTGCTAAAGACACCTGTCCTGTCAGAGTAGCAGTTTCAGTCCTGTGTTAGACCTCGTTAAAAGTACCCCAAGATCAGGCACCGGAGGAAATATGCTTGAGAGCCGTTACAATGTGAATATATATCAGACCCTGCATGGAAGGCTGGCATGTAAAGAATGCAGTTCTGGTTCATTCTTTTTTCAGTTCATCAGTTCCAGCCTTTAACCCTACCACACATGCAGCTTTCTGCCAAGTCTTCAGGTGACCTTTTCATCTCTTCCCACATGGAGCGTAACCGGGGAATGCCCCCCAGCTGGCTGTCCTGGACCCCATGCCTGTGTCTCTTCCAAAATTCCACTCTTCATGTCAGCTGCATCATTCAATCTCTTAGTTTCAACCTAAGGCCCCACAACTGCCTAGATGCTCTTACCCAGGCTTTCTCCTCATTTCTGCATCTGTGTCTTCTCACTCTACTCCTAATCCCAGAAGTACAGGATTTGCACCCTGCTGGGCAGCTTCTGAGCTGCTGAAGCCCCTAAACCCCAAGGCTCCCCAGGCAATCTGGACGGCAGAGACAGAAAGAAGCGAGGGCTTGCGCTTAGATCCCATTGAGGGAGGTCCTGAATACGTCAGGACCTTTCCATCCTCACCTCAGTTCTCCTGCCCTCTTGCAGCATTGTGTTAGAGTCTTACTCCCCTCAAGACAGAACGTGGGATTCTGGCCAATTTAGGAGCACATTTGATGCTGTAGAATTGCAAACCCCAGAGTGCTTAGCTGAGCAGCGCACATGTTGGCCTCTTATTTAGGTGTTGTACAGACTGGCCCTGTTTGAGCATTTCTGAAAATGTCCATTAGTCGCCTAAAAAGAACAAAGTTAAATGCAAAACGGTTCCCACTTAGCATCTTGATGTGGGTAATAGCAGTTCCTAGGGCAGCTGCGTGCTTCTTCCCACTGAGACCCTTTCTCCACTTGGCTTCCTCAGCACCAGCTCTCTCATCTCCTTCCTCTGAGTTTCCTTTTGCCAGACCCTCCTCACCTACCCACTCTCTGAAAGCTGGAGCAGAAGCAAAAGTTTTTTGACCAGAGAGATTGCAGTATTCCAAAAGAGAATGGGAGAGGCAATTTAGAGATGCTGGTTATATAACTCCGATGCCAAATTCATGTGCTGGGTTTTACTCTAAAGGGAGGATTTCACAGAGAAAGGATTTGCATAGATCTTGAAAGATACGTATGCCTTGCTTATCAAATGAAGAGTTATAGTTTGTCCTCTGTACAAGTGGGAAGACTCATTTTTGAGCAGGAGTTCGACATGAATGGCAGGTGTATTTGGGGGAGACTGGCAGGGCGCAAGTTGGAGGGACTAGGGTATAAGAAGCCAGGACAGCTGAGATACGCACTGCAGATGGTGCAGGAATGAGACTACAAGGACCTTAATTCAGGCAGCAACGTAGGAATGAAGGAAGTGTCAGTCTCTTGGTTTGTGACTTTAGTAAGAGGACAGGTGTTGCTAACGTACTTGTTCATCACTCAGGATTTCTCCAGTGACTTCTCAGGGTTTATTGCTGGACAGAAACTTAATTTCTGTTGATTAACTCCTTTCTGCCGTGTTGTGGATGAATCCCTTCTCCATCTTCCTGCTAAGCAGCTTTGACCGTCAGGCTTTGCCTTGTACTGTTGAAGGCGGCTGGATTCTGGCCCCTTGTTTTGACAGCTCATTGCGTGACCTTGGAGCTCTTAACCTGAGTTTTAGGCTTCCATTGTTCATCTGGCTAGTGCATGTCTCTCCCAGAAATGCTTTGAGGGACAGATAAAATGATAGGAGGCACTGTGGTCTCTCCAGCCAGCAGGACCTTTGCTTTGACCCTAGACAGAGCAAAGTCGTGCTGCTGGTTAGCAAAAGATCTGGGACACTCTGAGTTACTTCAGGAGCCACCTCCCAAAAAACTGGTGTCCTCAGCTCGTGAGCCTCAAGCAGCCTGCCTCAGATTCCAGAAAAGGACGTTTTAAGGACAGTGATCCTAAAAATAAGCACATACCTCTGAAAATAAAGTATTTCATCAGTAAGTTGTCTTCAACACCACTGTA